>VXBP01002399.1:150809-242966 GCA_013400115.1 Rhinopomastus cyanomelas
CGTACAATGCTGCACTGTCATGATTTTGAAAGACCTGTTTTCAATCCTCTGTCACGTAATTGGACTTTAAAGGCTAGTTGTTTATGCTGAAACTGAAGGTGCTTTGACTTTGAAAGATGTCCTTAGCATCTAAAAAGCCCCTCTGCACACATACCTAAGCATTCTCCCAGAATACTTCTGGGAGAATATTTTCTTAACACTCTGATGATCTGCATGGCTGCAGCAAGTTTTATTCCTCTCACAGCCCATATTCACCACCAGTGTGGCCAGCCAGGTTAAACAGAGTTTGGTTGACGTATGAAAACATGTATTTCTTCTCCATTTGCTGGGTGGGACTGGTTTCATCCCAAACAGCAATTTAGAAAAGCTGTCCTCTGAGCTCCGTGTAACTTTGTTTTAGGAGAGTTGGATATCACGTGAGATTTCATTTGCTTGTCACGGTTAAGTAGATGCATATAAAGGACACACAATTATTTGTTCAAATTAAATACTTTCATTACATCCGCTGAGCTTATCAATCAAAGAACTGACTTCTCAGAAGAGTTCTTCTCTCTGAACTCTTAAGCAGCCCTTATTTTCAAGAGCAGATGTATCCCCTCAAATGTAAATAACTGACTGGGAAATCCTGCCACTGAGGGTTGCTGACACAGAAACAGGAGGGTTGCTGCCTAACTCAGCAGGGAGTAGCCAGATCCTGTTTAGCAGACCCGTACCAAAAGCTGCAGTTAATATTCACAGAAAAATGTGACAGTTTGCCTGAGCAGAAAAGTCCTTAACTACCCTTACTCAGGCACCTTTACTGTTTCTTCTACCTGCAAGCTGCTGCACCGCTCCCTAGCACCACCTGCCCTTACCAAAGTCAGAGGTGAAGTGCCCCATCCACTTCAACTGGGGCAAGGCAGGGCTCTCAGGGACCAGGCAGCACGATGCACCTTTTGTTCTTAACTGGATCAGATCATAGTGGTGGAGTGGTGCCATTTTAAGTGCACTGCATTTTAAGGAACTGCAATTCTTCATCTGAAGCCCGAACAACTTGTTGCTTTTATTTGAGTTAAACTCCTCATACTGCAAGAAAACAGGAAAGGTATATTGACAGAGAAAGCAGCTGAGCACTGGGGCTTCATAGCATTTTGCAACTAGGAGATACCACAGAGATCCCAGGAACTGCAAGAACAATCCCCCTTTCCCCTGTCCTGACCTGTCTGTGCCACGCACACACAAACACACACCTGTCACCCCCAGTCATCAAACCTGCCCTCTCTTTTTCAGCCACAAAGGCACCCCTGCTCCATCAGCTGTCAGCTGTGCCCATACTTCTACTTGCCCAGAGGTGGCCCAACAGCTCATGGGCAGTGACCACCACTGTCCCCCCACAGTCCCTTTTAAATGCCCTTCACCACTACCCACTTTGCCCCACCTTGGCATAGCAGAAGGAGATGAGCAGCAGCGGGAGCAGATATCCGAAGACAAACGTGCAAACCACATACACCTTCTTGTGGCGTGGGTTGGGCCAGTGTTCCCAGCAAAAGGTCTGGTTGCTGGCCTCGCGGTGGAAGAGGCGCTGGTGGTGAGCCACAGGTGAGGCCATGGCAAAGGAGAGTGCCCAGATGAGCCCCACACCCAGCAGTGCGTTGCGGGAAACACGCAAGGCTGAGGAGCGTCGGGAGTGCACGATGGCTACGTAGCGGTCCACAGACATGGCTGAAAGCGTGAAGATGCTCACCAGCATGGAGACAGTGAAGAAGTAGTGGATGAACTTGCAGATGAAGGCACCCAGCACCCAGGTGGGCAGCACATAGACAGTGGACTGGAAGGGGATGCAGAAGAGCAGGTAGGCCAGGTCGGCAATGCTCAGGTTGAGGATGAAGATGTTGGTGGTGCTGCGGCGCTTGCCTGGCTTGCTCCTAGCCAGCACTGTGATCACCAGTGAGTTGCCCAGCACTCCCAGGGTGAAGATCAAGCCGAACACCATCAGGGTGATGAAGTTCTCGATGCCAATCCCGAAGAGGGGCTTCCCCTCCGTCTCGGTCAGCCCGGAGAGGTTGAACTCCCGGCGGGCGGGTTGAGCTCCGGGCTCTTCCCCAGTTTGGGACAGATTCAAAACCACCGCCGCGGGTTCCTCCGGCTCCATCCTCCCCTCGGACAAAGTTTTCCCGGGCAGAAAACGGAGCCGCAGCTCCCCGGCACCGCGACGAACCCGGGGCGGCTGCCCCCGGCCAGCACCGGGGAGCTGCGGGGAGGGACCGAGAGAGGAAGGGAGAGGGTTATGCGGGGCGACCCGCCGCGGGCAGAGGCGCAGAGGCGCCAGCGGGGGCGGTGCGGCAGCCCCGGCCGGTCCTTGGCTCCACCGCCCCCAGACGCCCCCGACCCCCGCTGCGCCCAGCGGAACGTCCGCGCCTCCCCGCGGCTGCTGCGCAAGATCGAGCTCCCCTTGGGGAAACGATGGGAAAGGGTGTAGCCCCCTTCCCCTTTCGTCTTCCACCCCTTTTTCTTTATTTTTAATCCCGGTTTAGCGCTCAGTTCGCTCCGCAGTGATGTCAATCGGAGACTCCCGGTCCTAGTCCCCACCTCAGAAATGTGTTTTTGCTTCCAGAAAGGCTCAAAACCCGCGTCCTGGGCAGGTGCAGCCCTGCTCAGAGCAACTCTCTTGCAAATAATGAAATAATGCAGCGCCTGCGTAAACCCACCTCAACAGGTGCCGGCCCGAGTTAGTCCGGACTACATACCGCCCATGGTCACGAAACAGCAAAAATACTTCTTGTTCCCAGGTTTTCATGAATCATTTTGTAATTGGCAGTGGCTCACAGGGTAAAAGGTTTAAAAAAAAAAAGAAAAAGGAAAACAAAACCGAAAAGAAAGTCTGGCAGCTTTTTTCAGGTTGAAATCACGACGCCTCACTGAGCCGAGGGCTCGGGGCTCGGAGCCAGGTGGCTTCAGGCAGTGCCTAAAGGTGCCGAGATGCTCTCTCCGGAAAAGGCAGTTTGTTCAGAAGTGGAGGAAATACAAAACTTCCTCTAGAGTAGGGATGCGGATCCGTATAAATGCTCACAGAGGCGCCTTATGAATGAAACATCTGCCCGAGGGCTCTTAACCCTTTGCTTTCTATTTGCGCGTCTGTGAGCTACAGCTGGTGATGAGTTTTATCCCCCTTCCCTGGGGATCGTGAGTGCTGTTAAACACCCGTGCGCAAGGACACGGTGTGAGAGAGACGGCTTCTTCAAAGAGCGCCCCTTCACTCAGGCGGGAGGGACAGACAGAAATGTCGAAGGCAATGGGAGGCTTAATTTGCACCTCGCAATTTGACTTGTTTTTCCTCCCTTTCCTTTTGCTACTAAATAGAGGCATCTGGGCAGCTGCACATCAGCTGACTGTAGAGCTATTGACTTTTGCAGAGGTAGGTTTTAATTACACTTAGGTATGGTGTAGTCCATTCTGTCCAAAGGAATACAAAATGGGAGAGCACAATTTAGTTTCTATAGATCTGAGGAACTTTTATTTGGATTGAGCTGTTTGCTATCTCTGTTGTAATTCACTTTAGAGGTTATAACTGCATTAAGCAAAAATAAACTAGTAAAGTTTCCTAAAAGACTTGTGTGGGGTTGCTTTATTCTCTTGTGCATACCCTATCATTTTGTTGACACATCTGGTTTCCATGCTGATCCACTAGTCTCTACTTCTGTAAGGGATCTGAGGATGAACATTATTAGACATTTCTGGAGCACATCAAATATTGCAGACTTTTTGGAAGTGCTTGGAGTATATTCCGAACAAGGGTGGCAATCTGTATATACACTTCCTTACCATTGCTGATGCCTGTGTCTGTCGCTATGAATTCCTTCAAATGGGCACAGAAAACATTTTCAAACACCACTGTTGTTTTGGTTTTGCAACCTGTCTTATTGCCAGATATCACTCTTTTCTGGGATGTCAGGAGGCCAAGTCTAGCCACACTGGAGCTGATTATGGTGTCAATCGCAACCCTCCACCCGGAATCATAGAATCATAGAATCATTACGGATTGGAAGGGACCTCGAAAGATCATCTAGTCCAATCCGCCTGCAACAGCAGGATCACCTAAACCAAGTCACACAGGAACTAGTGAATGCTTCACTAGTCCCCATCACTCAGGCTTCTGTTTCCTTATGAAAAATTGCCTTTTGAGCTCTGTAGCCGGACAGGTGGCCAAAGTATATTGGATGGTTTTGCAGACAAGTCAACAGGAAAATTAAGTTCAGAAACAAAATTAGGAGAGCAACCTGAAAATGGTCAGGAAGGGAGTGTTGATGCTATTAGTTTCCTCAGATGTTTAATTTTCACCACTCAAGCTTTGCTTTTCTGTTGGGTATTTACTGTAAAGTATATAGCTCCCCCTGAGCACTGGGGAGAAAAAACCCCCAAGGTTGACAGGTGCTGACCTTTTAATCTGCTGTTCTTATCTAGATTGAGGGAAGTTTTTATGCAATAGTTCTGATGGAAAAGTTGTAATTAATTCAGTACAAATAATTGTACAAGTAAATGCACAAATTACTCAAAAAAGTAGGAGAAAAAAATAGCACGAAAAAAACCTCATCTCACCTTAGGAACATAAATTTTAGATCTTTGCCATGTACTTCATCATTTTCTGACTGACTACTTATTTGTGAAACCAGATCAGGTACAGTAGTCACGTCAGCTGTACCTCATTATTTTTCTTTACGACAAGTTCCTGAATTGGAAATTTACATTTTAAAGGCAGATGTGAACTTTAAATATTTAAAAGCAAAATGTAAGTGTTCATGACTCATAACCCACCTCTGACTCACTGACTATAAAGTTATTAGTATAGAAAAGTAATGATCTATAAGCATTATCTCCCCTTCTATCTACATTCTTAGGAATGATGTAAACCTGAGGTTAACATTCACTAGATTCAGATTTCCATGGTGGAGAGGTGTCACTAAAAACTGAAGTTTATTGTTCCTTGCTGACATTTAGAAGGAAGAAAACATCTGCCCCTATTCATTTGAGAGCCACTGCCATTCCACAGCAGAGTTTGTATTGATTTGTTATCTCCTACTTCTCTATTCCAGGTCTTAAAACTCCATTCAAAAATAGCCTTTAAAATGTAGGCAATCAAAGGCAGAGAATCAAACTGGAAGCTGTAGTTTCCAAAATCCTATCTATATTTCATGTTACAATTAAGTCCTATAAACTAGTATTCTGAACACAGAACTTATATATGTAAACACGTAGCCACAGTTTATTCAATGCCCAGCAATTTTGCCTGTAAAGATGACAAAAAGCTGGTCACCATGGTCTAGCAACATGCTATTGCTTTATAGTTGTTGACAAGGTTTACTTCTTCCCTTTCCCTTGATTTGCGACAATTACCTCGCGGGATGCTTTTTGGTGTTGGCTGCAGAAGCAACTTGCGTGTGTATGAAGTGTAACTCTGCTTTATTTAAAGCAGCATCAGTACTCGTTTTCCTTGATGTAACAGGATCAGAAGAACATTGGCAAATGCAGCATAGTGCAGCAGACCAAGTCTCTGGGCAGAGCATCTGCAACAGTAATTTAAAGGGACACTGGGTTCACCATCGGGCAGCTTCATAAAATGTGTATGTGGTAGGTTTGAGGTAGTAGGGGAACAATAGAAAGGGTTAAGTCCTGTAAGATGCTCATCACATTTCTATATATGAACAACAGAAATACGGGCTAGAGAAGATACTTCAGCCGTGCGGCAAACATCAAAGTTATCTATGCTGGAAGACATCACAGTGGAAAGAAGGAACCTGGAATGCATAACCGGTGGCAAAGTAGTTGAGCATCACTGGGAGGGCAACCAGGAGCTGGCAGGTTTGTTTGGCCATGAGCTGGCCGAGCAAATAATTGCCACAGGCAGAGAACAGGCTGATGGAAGTAAAAAGACAAAGCCCCACTGCCTAGTTCTGGACACCTTGGCCACCAGGGCAAAGAGAGGACACAAGTGTTGTAAGAGAAGAGTAGTCAGTGGAGGGCGAATGGGCCACCCCTCCCAGCAGTGGCCGCTGCCTCTACCCTCCCTTCCCTCCGGACAGCAGCAGGAGCAGCAAGCTTGGCTTCCTCAGGTTCTCCACAGCTGTTCATAAAGGGCTCCAGTGACAGCAATACTCCAGCCTTGCCTTGACCCCAGCCTTCCCTACTCCAGAGAAGCAAAGCTCTATTTCTCCACATGACTGAGGAGCCTGAGGTGGCCCCAAATATGACTATGCAAGAAAAAAAAACGAGGGAATTGACAGAATCACAGAACATTAGGGATTGGAAGGGACCTTGAAAGATCATCTAGTCCAATCCCCTGCCACAGCAGCATCACCTAGACCAAGTCTTACAGGAACACATCCAGGCAGGTCTTAAACATCTCCAGAGAAGGAGACTCCACATCTCCCCTGGGCAGCCCGTTCCAGTGCTCTGTCACCCTCACTGGGAAGAAGTTCCTTCTCAGATTGATGTGGAACCTCCTATGTTCCAGCTCACACCCATTGCCCTTTGTCCTATCACTAGATGAGATTGAGAAGAGCCTGGCTCCATCCTCCTGACACTCACCCTTCACATATCTACAAACATTAATGAGATCACCCCTCAGTCTCCTTTATTCCAAGCTAAAGAGACCCAGCTCCCTCAGCATTTTCTCACAAGGGAAGTGTTCTGCTCCCCTCATCATCTTCATGGCGCTGGACTCTCTGCAGTAGTTCTGTGTCCTTCTTGAACTGAGGAGCCCAGAACTGGACACAATATAACAGATGCAGTTTTCTGCAGATATCATCTTCAAAATGTGCCTAAATTGTGTGATTTAGATTCTTCCTGGAATATTGGAGATTTGTTATCTGGGTGCCTACAAAAGCAGCAATACATGGTTCCATGAAGATGGTACAACTGTACTTCTACAGCTGTGTACTTGTGCAGATGCAGTGCAGAAAAGTAGGTTTTTGAAGACACAACCTGCTAGCTCACTATTTCCGTTAATTTTGTACAGCAGACTTACCCTATAAATTGTGAGGCAGGAAGAAAAAGCCCTAAGGCAGACTTAATAGACTTCATTAGAATTACTACTGGAATTAGCTACAGAACCTGAATGCTTGATGGAGAATATTTCCTATCTTCTAGTTAAATGGCCTGACAAAATTCATTCCAGTTACAAAGTTCTGGGGACGACTGGAAGGCTATTTTTCTTTACAGGCTTTTCTGCTGCCAGCCACGTTGTTACCGTTGTGACTTCAAGGAGAGGACATCAAAGCACAGAGACCAGAACAACAAATTCAGCACATACAAACAACTCCCTAGCTGCTATGGATCTCAACTTCTGGTCTTGCAGAGGCTGTTTTTCAGTTCTTTGGATTGTGGCAAATGGTTTTTCCAGTTCTCGTCATTTTTGAGACAGAACAGAGGGTGTGTTTGCTTTTAGGTAATTAGTGGAACTTTTTTATTGTAGTGGATGCAGGCGGCTTAGACATGATTTTGTTTGAGTCAGACTTTCCTTCTTTATTGCATTTGGTAACCACCAGAGCTGGTGGCTTATTGACTCAGGTGCAGCCGTATGGTGTTTTAATTTGCTCTGGGAGACAGTTTCGTTCTGAGTCCTGATCTTTAGATTGGTTCTGTTTTCCATTGCGCCGAAAGTTCACGGGAGATGCCATGTCTCACAGTTTAGATGAAGTTTACCAAAAGTGTAGGTGATGTTTCCTTTCCTTCTCTTGCCTCCCAAGACTTGCTAAGTACCTGCAGAGCACCACGAGAGAGAGTTCTGCTGGAGGAGTTCCTGCTTTGATTGCTCTGCTCCTCGGAAAGAAGAATGATTAATTATGTATATCAATCTTCATAAATATCAATACTTCATAAATATCCTTAAAAACACCACTGATGGAAATCCCACTGCCTTTGTAATCACTGTGTTTTGGTGCTCGGTTACCACCTGTAATCAGGAAGGTGTTGGCTGTTGCTAATTTGTATTTCTTGAGCAGTGATCTAAACACGCTCCTTCGTGGTCTGTAGATATGGAAAACAGGTTGCTCTCTTTCCTTCTACGTATATTTTTAATATCTGATGCCAGGCAGACCTTGCTGGAGGTAGTTCAGACTCATGGGTATGGAGCTGGGGGAGGCACTTGACGGACTACTGCCCATCTAAAGTATGAAGGCAGCCTGTGCCTGCCCGAGAAGGAAAACAGCCCTGTGCCTTGAGGTGCAATGATGGGTTTTAGTTCATTCAGACGACCGTACACGCTGTCCTTTGTATCACTAACACACGGCAAGAGAAGCTGTGGCTGCTTTCAGTCATCAAAACCCTTCCTGACACTACTTTTCAGGCTTTTCACTCCAAGACTCAGGATCTGTGAAGTCAACATGCAGCTGGGAAAGTTTTGTATTTAACTCTCTGTATCTGTGAGAAGACAAATTATTCCAGTACATTCTTTGGTGTTTTTAAACTATTGATTTTCTTTTTAGTTTGTTTGGTTATTTTTAATTAAAACCAAGACAAAGTAACTCATTTCCCCTTGGCTGCCTTCTTGCTATTCCTTTTCTTTGCCCTGCTTTCCAGAACATTCTGGAAGCCAGCCTTTGAGACTTTTGGTTTTGAGGTTTGAGGTGCAATTATCTTGTTTCCACTGATACCTCACTAACAAAGTGTCCAGGAACAACTGAGGCAATCACAGCATCAGCTCAGTAGCTTACAGAATTTGGATAACGTTATTAATCCATGTTTTAAACTGAAGTTGAAATCTCTCACTGATGTAAGCTGGCCAGCTGAAGCCCTGCTGGGTTTTATCAGGTTTGTGTTTGAGTTCTGGCTTTTTATAAGACGTCATTTATTAAAAACCTATATTTATATATTCACTAAGGAGTGTAATATTGTAATATTGGCTAAAATTCAAGCTTTTTTGGTTTTGTTATGGTAACCAGTGTTTGATTATCTTATTTTTTTCTTTATAAAAACTAAAACACAGAAAAGTATGGATACAGAAACTAAGAAGTAAAATGTTTTCAATTACTTTACACTTGTATTAAATTTCTGTTTCTTTTAAAATAAAAAACATTCAGAAGGTGTATACAGAGTGAATTTGTAGTTCCTTTGGTCTTTCAGAGAACACGCTGATGTCATGAACACAGCATCAGTCACAAAAAGATGCCTTTATTAGTGAAATATACTCTTTTGCTATTCTTACAAAAAATATCAGGGGGTAGTTGAGGCCACTATCTATCAATAGGATCTAATAGTTGCCTTCTGAGATAGAAGTAACACTTCTAATTTTTTTCAGTGTAGAAAAAGAAACCCAGACAAAACCTACTTCTTCAGAGATGTAGAAAACCCAGAGTAATAAGCAGGGTTTATCCAAACGTATATTGATGGCACTAAAATACTTCTGGTATTTGTTTTCATGAGATTACTGTATTTTTTTCCTACATATTGTGAACTTTTCTAAGAGTAAGATGCTTGCAGTGATATAAAATCTTCATTGGACTGTAGAACAGTGTATTCCTCAAAGCAAGGAGTAATAAAGCAATGACTGGAGAGAATGGTTTTGTTAGCTGTGGGGTCCCACAGGTTGTTTCAAACAGACCTAATTTACCTGAGACCATGGGGGTTTTTCTCTGGATGCTCTGGAGAACAGGTAGGTTGTTACTGTTGAAGACAAACTACTATGAGATTTGTGAAGATGACTGAAAAGGAACGTGGATACTTCAAGAGCTGACTTGAGTTACAGACTACAGAGAACTTTGGTAATTTTAATAGTATCCCTGTTACCAGCAGTCACACTTTAAGACCAATTATAGCCTCAGGAACACTTTTCCAAAAGTTAGTGTTTAAACCCATAAAGCAGCATGTTGTCAGCATTTGATCAACTCAGGAATGCTGGCATTTCCTATAAACAAAGAGTCATCAGCAGGTACTGAGCTTCCCAGCTTCTGCATTTCACAGTTGCCGTGAAGCAGGTATCAAGTGTATGTCTGTGCATGTGTAAATTGATCTATTTACCCATTCCCCCCCTTCTGTCTATGCATAAATGTGAAATAGAAAGTTGTAGTCTACAATAAAATGTGTGATGTGTGCAGCCTGGCATACGGTTATGAGACTCTCTGGCGGCTTTTTTCCTAATCAGCTGAAAGAAGAGTATCTTGGGGAATATTAACTGATGAAACCTTTGACATTGAGAGACAGGAAAGTTGTACAGCAGATTGGAGACAATCACCTTGAACAATTTCCTGTGCCCTGTGTTCAGACACAGCAAGAGTGAAAGTTCTTTACTTTTTGCACATTTCTAGCTAAGATACAAATCCTTCTGATGCTCCCTAAGCAACATAAGAAGGGTAAATGCAAGAATAAAAGATTCCTACATTGGTAAATGCAAGAAGAAAATATTCCTACATTATCAGATTCATAATGTACCTATAACCTAGAATGATCAGAAAGAACTGTGTAGATACCACTCGATTTCTGTTTTTCATTATCTGTATTGAGCTGTTTCTTGGAAATGAAATATAGGTATTTTAACCATAAGAAGTCCTGAAGAGGCAGGAAGTGCCAGAAGCTTAACCTCAGTGAAAAATTACTTAAATCTTCCTTCTGTCAAAATTCTGGGCAAAATAGACTTGTCAAGCATATGACCTGTGTGGATCTGGGTCTGCCTTGTGCAAAGCTCTGGCTGTTTATTCATATTTCAAATAATTCTATTTTAATAGAAAGGATTGCCATATAAAAGCCATTAACACTGATGCTCAAATTGTATAAAAATCAGATAGCATCATGTGACTCTTCATGGTACTGGATTTTTTAGTATCTTTTAAAAATAGGTAGCAATGTTAGAACTGGCTGGCTCTCCGCTGCCTAGACACGCATCCGCACAAGGTGCCGGAGATTGTCAGCTGAGAGTGTTTGAAACATGCAGCTTATTGGAGAATTTTGCCTGGGTAAGAGAGATATTGAAAGAAGTTTCACTGAGATGATGGATTCAGATGTTCCATTTGGATCATTATCACGGACTTTATGGGCTATTAACCTGTTGGTTAGCTGCACCATTAATTTATTGCTTTCCAGACACCCAGAGCGTACGGGGAAGCAAAGTCCTAATGGATTTTATACGTATTTTTAGCTCAGATGTAATATGTGCCTCTAGTTTACGCAACATAAAGCCTTTTTTTAAAGAAATCTGTTCTTTCTTAAGCATTAGAGCAAGAAACACTAATGAATTCAGCCTAATTGCTGGTTCTCAGGCGGCCGCGGCGAAGCCGTGCTGTGTGCTCGGTGCCACCAGGGGGAGCCTGGGGAGTCCGCGGAGGGAAAACGCTGCAGGAGACAGTGACAGAGCAGAACCAGCGATTAAACGAAGCAAAACGAGTAAAGGAAGACGAACCTTGCCTCTTTGCTTCTGTGCAAGAAGCTTTTACATAAACTGGTGTTTCCATCGATTTCGCTACTGAAGTCTCTATGGCTGAACAGTTTCCTGACTGAAATCCTGCAAGAGGGCAACGAGGATGACATGATGCACCCCCACTCCTTTAAACCACAGATATAGATGCTTTTAATCAAATAGTTAATGGTGCTTTGTGTATACAGTAGCTGAAGTGTTTCCTTTTATAAATTGGTAAGTTATCCTACCTTTTCACAAGGGCTATGTTTAAGTCAAGGTACACAATAAAAGCAAAAGGAAAACATAGAATTATGGTTTTTCCTGTTGGTCCTGGTAACACCTCTTTGATATCACAAAAGTCACTGGAGAAACTGAAGCAGTGTTGCTGTAGAACTGAAGTTACAGCATGCATAGGTGAAAACTTCTTTCTGAATATAGTTTCCTGTTTTAGCAGCCGTTCAATGTCAAAACCAACTGAGACATCAAATGGTAGCACTGCAAAAACTGGAGTTCAGCCATGTCCCTTTCAGAACTTTCAGCATGGAATTTCTTCAGTTGGAGAATAAACACTACACTCAGGAAAATTTGCAGTCACTGCCATTGCCAACACATTTAAGAGCAGACCTAGACACCCAAAGGATCTGAGAAAAACTTTGCACTGGTGCCACTGCCTTTGTGGTAGGAGAGAATCCACACACATCCAGGTGAGGAACAACAGGTGAGGCAGTTGTTCTGTAGAAAAACATCTTGGGGTGATAGTGGATCTTAGGCTGGACCATCATTAAAGAACATGATGTCATTATGAAAAAGGCAAATACATCCTGGAATATTTAATTCAAACCATCTCTTACAATCCCTGGATAAAACTAAAGGGTATTAGGTTTTACCACCTGCTGTGGGAAGTGAGGAAATACATTAATGGAAGAAGTTAATTACCGAAAGCCTATTAGTTTGGGAAGTTCTTTATCTGAAATGGGAAGCAGAGGCTGCTTTTTTTTCTGGTGCCACATC
The DNA here is from genome assembly GCA_013400115.1 of Rhinopomastus cyanomelas. Taxonomy (NCBI): domain Eukaryota; kingdom Metazoa; phylum Chordata; class Aves; order Bucerotiformes; family Rhinopomastidae; genus Rhinopomastus; species Rhinopomastus cyanomelas. The sequence continues at coordinate 163,183 of VXBP01002399.1, forward strand.
CACTCAAAATAAAGTTTGGGATAACAAATTCTAAATTATTGGTAACACTGACACGTTTGTGAGAAAAAAGAGAAGACCACTTTGGCTTTTGGAGACACTCGAACCATGCAGCTGGACCAAACTGGGATGCTGAGGTCTTGTGTTTGTCGCCATGTTTTGAACACAGTTAGGATCTGCACGTGTAGAAGAGGATTTACATTTCTAAATGTAAAGGGCAGTGAACCACCATAACTTTCTTGGTCTTTTTCTCACAGTAATAGATGAAATATGGGGTTATAATCATAATGAATACTCCTTTTAAGAGATGATTGCTTAAGATCATGTTCTGAAAAATTCAGCGTCACCCTGTCAGCATATCCAGATTCTCATGAGTAAAGGCATGGTTTCACTTGCCAACAAGTTCAGTTCTAACACTGCATCATGAAATTAATGCTGCCCTTTTCTATTCAGAGGGACCTTGCCAGAGTGCATCGATGGGCTGAGGACAACTGTGTGGGTTTCAAGAGTGCCAAGTGTTGGGTCCTGTATTTGTTGTTGGGTCACAACAACCCCCTGCAACGCTACAGGCTTGGGGCAGTGTGGCTGGAAAGCAGTCAGGCAGAAAAGGACCTGGGGGTTCTGATTGACAGGAGGCTGAATATGAGCCAGCAGGGTGCCCAGGTGGCCAAGAAGGCCAATAGCATCCTGGCATGTATTAGAAACTAACTACAAGGAAGACATCAAGGTGGTGGAGTGAGTGCAGAGGAGGGCAACAAAGCTGGTGAAGGGCTTGGAGAATAAATCGTATGAGGAGAGATGGAGAGAGTTGGGGCTGCTTAGTTTGAGGAAGAAGAGGCTTAGGGGAGGCCTCATAGCTCTCTACAACTATCTGAAAGGATGTTGTAGAGATGTTGGTGCTGGTGTCTTCTCACAGGTAGTTACTGACAGAACCAAAGGGGTGGTTTAAAGCTCCAACAGGGTAGGTTTAGACCAGGCACCAGGAAAAAATTCTTCACAGAAAGAATGGTCAGGTCCTGAAATGGGCTGCCCAGGGTGGTGGTTGAGTCATCACCCCTGGATGAGTTTAAAAGACGCTCAGATGTAGTGTTGGGTGATATGGTTTAGAAGTGAACCTGTGGAATGGGATTGATGGTTGGACTCGATGATCCCAAGGGTCTTTTCCAGACTGAATGATTCAATGATTCTATTCAGACCTAGGAGGCAGGATCAGCTCTGGTCCACAGGAGAGTTTATTAGACATTTGTTTCAAGAGCTGCTCCTTTACACTTGCATTCCCCATTAACATTGTGGACTTCATTGAGGTTACAGAGAGACAGTGCCTACAACTAGAAGGTATCACATAGTTAATACAAAACTTAACAGTCCAACATGTAGTTTTAGGTACAGAGCCAAATCTTACTTTCAAAGCAATGCCAAACTTCTGAAATGATTGCCAAAACAAGTCCTAACTTTTGTTAGTAATATTATCACGACAAACCAAAAGATATTTTTTATTATTCACAAATATTACTAGAATTAACATTAGTGTCCTAAGAAATACAATAAATGTCTCCTACTTTGGTCATCTCCCCATTCTGCCCCTGTATCTCCTTTACTGACACTAACGCAAAAGAGTGAAACAAAACTCGAAAAATAAAGCAGCATTTACACAAATTATTTATAACTTGCATCCTGATTCAGCTGATGACACGATCACTTGACACGTAAACAATTATAATAACCAGATATTTGGCTCATCCTAGTCTTCCATAACAAAAATATTATCATCACAAATGAAAAGCTATTTTTTATTGCTTACAAATATTATTATAATTAACATTAGTACTCTAAGAAATATGATAAATGTCTCTTACTTTGGTCATCTCCAAATTCTGTGCATTTTCTTCAGAAAATACAATTTGATTTTTTATAAAGCAAAGCTAAACTGTAATGAACTCTGCCAGGTTCAGACCAGTACAAAAATGCTTGAAGCATAAAATGACACCGCTCAATTAATCATCATTAATCAACATGGGGAAAGGTTTGCTCCTTTTCACCGTAAGTGCAGAGGCAGACAATCACAGGATGGCTTCTACAATTAAACGTACTTTCAAGCTCTCCCTTCTTTCTGTGCCAGCTATCTCACAGAACCCTGTTTTGCTATGAGAGGTCTGGACTCGAATTTGCTGAGATAAATTTCTCACACACACCAAGACAGAATTAGTTTCAATTCTGCCAGATCCTACGGTCATTACCTTGAGCAGAATTAGCAGTTCATACGGAATTGTTAAAATCCCTTCACAGTAGATTATCCTTTGCACTTATTTTAAAGGCTAATATTCCTTTGAATGACAGTTCAGTAAGGGCAAACCAGTAAGTTAAAATGAAATAAGAAACTGGGTAAAGAATTACGTGCAAAGAAAACCCCCTGTAGTGTAGTAGTGGAATGTACTGCATCCAAATAGCTTTGGATAAGGTTGTTTGCCCTAATGTCATGGGAGCAGTTCAGTCACAGACTCAAGCCTGTAGAAATTGGTCTCTGGAGATTTACTCCCAATATATTTTGCCTAAATTCTTATTAAGCACAGCACTGAAGTATCTTGAAGAAAACACATAAGGTAAGGCTGAATGCAGGGGCACCCAGGGGCACACTTAGGCTGTACCTACGTTAGCAGACTAATTTTGATCAGGAGTGTGTTTGAGAAGCAAATCCCCGGCTGAGCCCGGTTCCTGCACTTCAGATGTCCTCGCTCAGGGTGAGCCTGGGAGCTGCCTCCAAGCCAAACGCGAGCCAGGGATATGATATGCTCCAGAGCATGCTCCATGTGCTGTGGCAGCTGATGAATATTCAGTAGCTCAAGCAGAGTGGAGTGGGGTTACGGTACTACAGCTGGAAATGGGTGTGCTGTGTGGTGTGGGTTCTCAGCACCGACCGAGTCAATCAACCAGCTTCTCTTGTGTCTCCTAGCACAGCATGCGCAACTCTTGTGTGAAGGCAGGGTGGAACATCAGCCTTTTAGAGAAGTGATTAGTCTGACTCACAGGCCAGATTGTTGGATGTAGTCTAACTTAAGTCTCCTAGAATAGACATGGGTATTTTTAATGCCTAGTAGAATAACTGCCACAGGTTTTGTAGCTGTGCTTGTTGTGAACGAGCGTTAGGTCAGTCCCATAAGCCGCGGTTGCTTACAGCTGACGTTTCACTAGCCTGAGTAACCATCCTCAATGGGTTTACTTGGGGTATTTAGTGTTACACTTGGGAGTAGATCTGCCCCTGTATCTCCTTTACTGGCACGAATGAGAAACAGTGAAATGAAACTTGAAAAATAAAGCAACATTTACACAAATAATTTGTAACTTGCATCCTGATTCAGCTGATGACACCATCATTTGACATATAAACAATTACAATAAACAGATGGTTGGCTCATTCTAGTCTTCCATAACAAAAGCAGTTTCATAATCACAATGTTAGAGGACTTGAAGTGGTATTTAGAAGGGAATTCATAATAAAAACAGATTTGAACACTTCTTGCCTGAGTCCCCCTATTAATCATCCCCAAAATTCACTTAATAGTCTGCATTAAAGAAACACATCTCAGGAGAATATAATGATGCTTAGCTTCTTGCATTGCTAGATTCATCTAATAAGATATTAAAAGTCAGAGCCTTTCATATTGAAAATTATTAATTACGTAAAATATAGCAACAAACCCAGATACTATTTACTTTGAACTCATAAAGGCTTGCAGTAACCTCACACCTCTGAAAACTAATAATGGATTGTGGGTCCATTTTAAAAAAAGGACTATTATTTTCCCTCTTTCCTTCACATACATCAAATAAATGCTGTAAAATTGCTTAGAAATAATGAACAGAATTTAAAGTTATTCAAATTAATTTCCTTGTCAGCTAGACAAATAAATTAATCCTCAGAAAGGACCTTCTGTGTCAGTGTATTGCAATCAGTCACTGAAAAATAAGACACAGGTCATCCTCTCAGTGTCATGGAGCAGCAGGAATGTCACCATTATGATTGATGTACTGCTGCTTTGAAACCATCCAAGTTTATTTGTCTTTTGCTCAGTCCACAGATCTCAGGGGATGTTGTTTTTTTTAAAAAATAATTCTAATTGCTAAGGATTTGAGAATCTAAGCATGATGCTCTGTGATAATCAGTTCTGTGATTCTTTATTCCAACTTTGAAACATCTGGTTTCACGTAGTTATTTTCCTTACTATTGTTTTGGGGATGGAGAGCTGGTGTGGAATGTGTATATGTGTGTGTGTGTGTGCCAGCACTTGGCCACGCATGTCCTTTCATAGCAGCCCAACAGATGGAAACACTGCAGATCACAGTAAGAACAATGAGAGAAAAATGTTAATAAGCACAAGATGCTAGGTAGTATCAAATCAAATCCCAGCAATGGAGGTCTGTCTTCTCTGCCAGAGTAGGTTCTCATAGAGTCATAGGATGTATTGGAAGAATACACTAAAGGTCATCTAGTCCAACCCCCATACAACAACTTTTGAGGACAAAAGTTACTCAAGGGACAAGTTTTCAATGGAATCTCCATTGGTTCTTTTAACCAGAACTCAATCACCGAGTTAAAATACTGCTATTAATTCCTGAAGCAATTCTGCTTTCTCATTACTTTAGTTTTAAAATTCAGTACTTGGGAACTGACATTTTATTACTTCAGGCACACAGTTTGCTATTTACAAGGTTGTCTCTCGTATGATTCCTTGGAATTCTCACATCATATTGACTTCCCTTCCCAAGAAATTCAAATGCCATGATAGGCATCCTTTGGATCCCAACAAAGGGCAACATAAGCAGCAAGGGATACGGTATAAATCGTTTCATTACTCCTATGAGCCAATCTAACAGGTAAAATGGGACAGAAAAGCAAACGTTTTCAAGGTACATTGAAAAGAGCTTCCAAGTAGTTTATAGGAATAGGGGTGTTCTGATACCTGTACAAAGCTATGCTGTCCCTCCTTCTGTTACTAATACCAATCAGTCATTAATACTACAGTGACCAGGTGTAGATGCGTGAAAGCTCCTGATATCTTGCTCACCTTGGCAGAAATATATTAAAAGCAAGTTCTAGCCAAGATCTGCACTTACTTAGGAGATCAGTCAACACTACTGACATTTTAATGATGCAGCATTTTATTAATGTCTGGAAATGACCTAATTTAATTGCCTTCACTGGGGACTCTAAGCTCTGTAAGTAAACAATGAACATTTAAATACTCTAAAATGGATTCCAGAGGTCAACTGTCTCTGCTGACTACCAGGGTTAACCAGTGTGTGAAAACGATGGTATGAGCCTTTCTGAGAAGGAAAAATGTAAACAGTAAAAGACACTCTGGAGTTGCCATAGGTTAAAAACACTGTCCAAGCCAACTGCTGCCACACACGCCAAAAGTCAGTGACAGTTATTTGTAAACACGGGGTCAATTGGACAGATGACTCACAAGTCCTAATTGGGGTGTATTACATGGACAGATTCCAGGTTGCTCCTGTGCTTGGGGGGCATGCCTCCTCGAATGAAAATGCATGAAAATTAGCAGAGCCTTTGAGACGAGTCTTTTCACTTGATTTACCAGCAGAATTTACTTCTGGAGGATAACCATGAAATATCAAAGCCAAATACCTTTCATTTTTGTACACAATTAGGGATCATTTGTACACACACATGTGTTCACATTTGTACACACATTTATAGAACTCCACTACGTGTTGTCAACGTATATGTGAACAGAATTCTTTTCAGTCTTTCAGCCCTAGCAGGGTTGAGGTATGTGGAAGAATCATAGAACCATTAGGGATTGAAAGGGACCTCGAAAGACCATCTGGTCCAATCCCCCTGACACAGCAGGATCACCTAGACCAAGTCACATAAGAACACATCCAGGCAGGTCTTAAACATCTCCAGTGAAGGACTTTTCACAAAACTTCTAGTAAAGTGTTTGAAGCACTAGAATACAGGTAAAACAGGCAAAATTAATTCCAAGATAGACTTGGTTAAACAGACAAACTTCATTCTAGACTATACTTGGTTCAATTCTTTAAGAGTAAAGATGCACTGAAGAGTCAATACTTCAAGCCAAAGCCAAGTGATTAGTATTTAATCAAATCCATGTCAAAATCAGCAGTAGCATGATTTGACTTTCTGCTTCCGTGATACATTACATGATTTTTGGTCCCTTCCAATCCGTAGTGATTCTATGATTCTATGATTTTTGTTCCAAAACATTTAAAGAATTGGGACTTTTCTACTTTGGGTTTAAACAGACTAAACAAGCTTCCTGAATTCCAACTCTTCGTTGTATTTTTTGTGTGTACGTCAACATGGTAGCACTGGTCTTAACCAGCGCTCAGTGAAGGCACTGGATTACACAGCACAACTCGAGCCTAACGATGTCTTTACACTGCTGACGTTCAAGTGAACAAGAAATAGTCTGTATTCATAGCACAGAAACAAGGCTGAAGCCTTCTGTGCTAGCAGTTGGATTCTGATCAGAAATAAGCAAATGAAATGCCTGTTCTTGAAGTGGAGTGGCTGTGACAAGGGAGACTTCCTTTGCTGTGAGGCTTTTCTTCAATTTCTCTGCAAACCCAGGGGAGATGGCTTTTCTAGTAGTTACCTTACTACACGCAAAACAGCCAGCAAATCTTGTTCCAACATTTTGAAAAGATTGTATTTAAGAGGCGATGAAAATTTGAGATCTGGCTTTATACTCTCCGGGGTATTTTTAAGTCTGAGCTGTTCTGATAAACCTGATAAATATTTTTTCCTTGTAAACTATGAAGAGCCCCCATGCAAAAGACTTCAGCACATGACCCTAAAACCTGGCTGGATGTGTTCCTGTGTGACTTGGTCTAGATCCTGCTCTGGCAGGGGGATTGGACTAGACGATCTTTCGAGGTCCCTTCCAATCCCTAATGATTCTATGATTCTATGAGCCTCTTGGCTAATAGAGCCACTTGTCTACTAAACCCGTAGACTGCCTGTGTGCTTTATGAGACATTTGCAAGACTTTTTGGATAGAGAGAATCTCATTATGTGCACATATATAGATACAAATATAAATAGAGAAAGCTATTTTTGGATGATACCAGATGTAATTTAAGATGCTGCTTCCATCCGAAGGCCATGTTGCCACTAATTCCTATTAATGAAATTAATTTTCCTGTTTATCCTCTACTACTTTACGTAAACGGTTGTTATCGTTTAAAAGCTGAGTGGAATCTGTAGGTTTAATCTCTGTGTTTTCTACAAAAGAGTTTGGTTTTGGGTTTGAAAGGTTTGAAAAGTTTCTGTCCCTCATCTCCTTTCACAAGTATCAAATCTGAGAAGTTTGGAATCCTACTGCCTTAAACATTTATTTAAGGTAATAATTTTGTGTTTTAAACCCTCTTAAAAAAATCTCTGTATCAGGGAGGATATATTGAGTCTCTGTGAGCACAAAGACATGATGAGAAATCAAGGCTAATACAACTCAGAGGTATTTCCTTAGGAAAAGAACCCACGGATAGTCTTCATTTTATTTCCAAAAGAACAAACTTCCACTTGGAATGCTTCAAATAACTTCAAGTGCTAATTTTAACCAAGCTTTTACTACCAAGCTATGCAATGTGTATCTCTTGGGTATAATGTAAAGTCCTCTCTTTTTCAGGTAAAAGCAATGCTGAGCCAAACCCAAAACCTGGAAGCCAAGACGCACCATTAGCTACAACTGCTCAGGCTTTAAAGAGGAGAAGCTGCGAGATTTCCTCAAGCAGGGCGCACAGTTGAAAAACTGCCTCAATTTGTCCCAGCCTTCACCTTGCAGAGAGTTGAAAACCACTGAAAAAGTGCTTACATCTCCCTTGTGTCTTATTTTACCACTGTTGGCAGCCATACAAAAATCATTCACAAAGTATTGTTGTGCATTTCTATCTTAATCGAGCAAAACTCGCGCCTGCGTGGGTAAACGTTGCTGCGTGCTCATCTAGTCCTGTGGCAACAATTCACCGGCTGAGGCCCCGCGGGCAGGTGTGATTACAGCTCAAGGGTTCAGAGGTTCCCATAGCAATTCACATTTTTTCTCCATAATGGTGCTGATTTCTGACTCTACTGGTCCAGTTGTCTCTCATCTACCCAACTGAGAGCAAAACTGGACCAGAAGTGATAGCTTGATGACGTTCTTCATCACCACATCATCTTCTCGGGATGTTAAGTGTTGGCTGGGTTTTTTTAGGACACATGGCTAAATTCCCTTTGCAGTTTCCAGTATTCTTCATGAACATGAATTATATCAGCGTGGTTGTGGCTGCAAAATACCAATTTCAGCTTGTTCTTCTCTCAAGTAATTATTTTGCTTCGTCTGTCTTGTTTGTTGTCTTGCAATAATTGCATTATTAACATGCCTGTGCTAATCTTTGTGCTGCTTTGCAGGCTGCCTTCTCTCCTCAGACACCAGTACTCCCCTTGGACTGAAAAAGAGACACTTCTTATTTGAAATTCAAATACAATATTATGCTAACACACCTAGTGGTTTAGGTCCACTTTGGAAAGCTGTAGTACCAGGGAACTCATTCCTCAAAGAAGCTGCATAAGCTGGAGTTGTTGTTGACCTTCTCTTAAACCAGCTGGTGTGCAGAGCATCATCACAGAATCATTCTGCTTTGAAACGACCCCTGAGATGATCAAGTCCAACCATCTACCCTCCCTTACACGTTCACCACTAAAGAACATCCCTCAACACCTTGTCCAAACGCACTGTAAACACATCTAGGGATGGCGACTCAACCACCTCCCTGGGAACTTACTTGTTCTGAAAGTTTTGTCTTCACACTTTAGATTAAAATAGCTCAACTGAGTCAAAAGTTGTTGGATTTGGGGTTTTTGTTTACATTTGGGGTTGTTAATTTTTGTGAGCAAGCTGCTTCTCTTTGCATACGGGGGCTCATGGGGTTTGCCTGCACAGAAAGACCCCCGCAGTGCAGCACAGGATTTTATGTTCTGGCAGCTCAAACTAGCAAACCCTGTTTATTGCAATGGTAAGACCACAGGGAGTTGAAAACACAATGGGTCTACAATGCTTGGAATGTTATGAATTTATTGCAACCAACACACTTGTGGCTGCCTTCCCCTGGTCTGTGTGACAGCTCTTCATAGGCTTCTGTGGCAGTGAGCAATCTGAGGTCCAGACAGTGGAAAGGATGCTTTCTAAAGAGGTGCCTTTTTATGATCTGTGAAGTGGGTACTCAAGACGAAGATGTAAGTGATGAGAAAATATTAAGTACATCTATGAAAGTCTGAGTGCTTTGGAATCTCAGTTTCTAAATTCTGCTCACCTCAAAGTAAGTGGTCCCACCAAGTATACTTGGGTCTTGGGGTCGGTTATCCAAGTAAACCTTCTCCTCGCCCTCTCCTGGGCTCCAGGAAACACCCAACCTGCTCCCACAGCTGCTCACTGACTTTGTCAAGCAAGGAGATGTTTGCAGTGCGCTGCAGCTAGGAGGGCTTTCATTTGCTGTTATTAGTTTGCCCTGGGTTTCTCAATGTTTTAGTTTTACTTCCCTGGTGAACTGCAGGGGGGAGGTACAGGAAAAACAGTTGTAGTGAGCCTGGTATAAAAAGGTTCTTTATGAACAGCAGGGAGGAGCTCACAGTAATCAGCCTGCTGCATTTGAAGTTGGTCACTGTGTGCCCTGTCTTCAGTCTCACTGGCCACGAAGAGACTGATCTGCAGCAGGGTCAGTTCTGTAACCACCTGTTAAGCCAGCGCTAGCTCAGCAATGGTAGCTACGTTAGTTGGTTCTTGCCCTGGGTCAGAGAAGACACCAGAAAGGGCCCCTTCTGCCTTTGCTTTTCAAAATGTGATCTCAGTACAGTCACACAATTTTACACATCATGAACTAATACGATAATCTAATTAAATTTATTTTTATATGATTTCTCTAATCTATAAATAAAATATAATATAAATAAAACACACTTTCATTTCACGAATCACATTTATACTGCCCTTATTGTTGCTTGCTGGAAATGTTGCTGAAATTGGTGTTTCTGCTGAAAAAGACTTGCTAGGAATGACCATTTCAACCCAAACCTGATGAGAAGCCTTCCTGAGCAGTTCAATTGCTGTGTACAGCCCACATCAGAGCCCTGCTCAGCGCTGTCCCTGAGCTGCCAAGGTAAGCACGTGGCACAGCACGGCAGGTATGGGCTGCGTCAGGGCTCTGCAAATCTGCTGACGGCAAGGCTGCTACCTCTCTTGTTTGCCAGGTGCACAGGAAGTGCTGTCATATATAACACAAACCTGTTTATCTTATTCTTCTTATGCATCTTTTGTTACAGTGCACTTCTATTTTTTAGCACGTTGATGACACAATGCAAGGCCAAGCAAAGGTTGCTATTGTGATTTAGCCCGTTTCCAAGCAAATACACCAGGCTTTTTCCACATACTGAGCTTTGTTTGAAAGAAATCAAGTGAATTTGCATGTTCTCTGAGCACAAAGGCTAACATCCATTTTCAAAGTATATATCATCACAGCGAAGAACAACATGTTCTGCTTAACATGACTCCTGCTTGTACCAGAACAAAAAAACATTAAGTAGTTCTTCGGAGGAGAAGCTCTGATATCATGAAAACAGCCCACATGGTTGTATTCAGACTGTCAGGTATTTGATTTCTTACATAAATCATTTAAGCTTCGATGATGGTTTTTACATTCTTTGAAATAACACGTACCAGTTGCAAGTGAGGCTTGTAAAGCTTCACGGATGTCACACAAGATGGATCAAGCCTCAGGTTTGTGTCACAGGAGAGGGGAAACTTCAAACAGATGGAAGAAACATTCAGCATCTGAAATGACACAAGCGTGCAGGTTTATGCTGCAGAAGAGTCACATGCACATGGCAGAGAAAAAGACAAGTGGTGATGATTGATTTATCTTTCAATAAAAAATAATTTCCCAGAGATTTTCCTAGCACGTCTGCAGGGCAGCTTATCTGCAGCCCCTGGAGTACTCCTAGAATCATAGAATCATTAGGGATTGGAAGGGACCTCGAAAGATCATCTAGTCCAATCCCCCCTGCCACAGCAGGATCCTGGAAAAGAAATCATTTTCTCTAAAGTAAGTTTTCTCTGGGTATGTTGAAAGTTCATGCACTGAATATTCCTGGGTGCTCAGCAGCCATAGCTAATGAAAGGGCAAATCCTTCCTGACAGCTGCAACATTATCCTCATTTGCAGGCTGATCCAAGCAGTTTGTATGTTTCCTCCAATAATGGAGAATGAAGGAATTGGTACAACATGAACTTCTCCCATTTTCCTACTGCTGCCGCAGTCCCTCGCACCGCTGCGCAGTACAGCTGCGGTTTCCTCTGCCTGAGAAACATGAGTGGCCATGAGCATGGCAAGGATGGCTTTAGAATCGTGTTTTCTAACCTGCAAAAGTCCCAGCTTCCTTTATTGCTTAAAGAGGACAGGGAAGTGTCGCACAGGCAAGAAGAACGTGCAGCCAAGTACGGTGTTTGCATCCAGACTAGTGGCCCCACAGCTATTCCTGAGCCACACGCTAACCCTGTGCCATGTCAGCGTGAGCACCTGTGTAGGGACGTGCACAAACGTACACCACACGCACAGACACAGCATCCATGTGCAAGGGACACACTCCGAAACTTAGAGACACACTCTGCTTCAACAGCCACCAACACCACTGCACCGAACGTTCCTGGTAACTTTGCATCAACCACCCACGTGTCCTGGCTAACCCAGCAAGGTTTTGCTCTCCTCTAGAGTTTGTTGCCCTCTGAGGGGAAATGTGCAAGTTTTCACACAGGAATTTGTTGATATGAGGTGTTATTGCAGGAAGAGTGATTTATTTCACGATGGCTTATCTTTGAGGTGCAGCATGGCAGGAAAGACAGACACCAGTGCAGGAACAAGTGAGTGTTTTTGCAAGGGACACTTCAGTGCTGTCCAAGGGGAAGCACTGAGGATGCCCGAGTAGCGCAGTGGGATTAGTGTGGAAAGTCAAGGAACCTCCAGACCTTGCTGGCTACCTCTGCCACTTTTCTTCTGCCAAACCAGCCTGAGGAGGTCAGTGTACTTCCCAGAGCAGCAACGAACACAAACAAGAAGAGATTTGGGTTGCAGAGAGTCGTGGAGGACTAGTATTAAATGCAAAATAAATTCACCTGGCAGAAAGGTGAGGTCTAATAACTGGGAGCAGCTGCATCAGAGCTGGATACCTGGGAAAGAGAGGACTCCATGGAACGTGGCTGCTTGTAAGGTTTGACCCTGTTTGGGTGAGGTGACTTGTGATTCAGAATAAAGGCAGGCAGGGTGTAAATGCTCTTCTCTCCCATTAGGGCTGTATTCTCAAGCTCAGGGTTAGTCTGGACTCATTGTTCAGGCTCCCTGTGTGCAGTGTTGTGATCTGGGGCTGCTGCAAGTGCAACAGCTGTCTTAGGGTCTTAGCTTCTAAGTGGAAAATGTACTGGTGGACTAGTTTAAGAACAGAAATCAGGTTGTATTGCTGAGCTTAGTATTTTCTTACGCAGGGAAGATCTGTGCTTGCTGATTAACAGATACACAAAGGAGTTACTGTGAAAGATAAAGTAAAAGGAGATGGAAATAAAAGGTAAAAGCAGCTAAGCAAATAGCAAAATAATATGTTATTTCTACTTTTTTGAAGCTGAGTATTCTACCAGGTCTATCTGGGGTTGCAGTGAAGTGGCACCGTTGTATAAATGCTGAAAGGATAGAAGGTATTTGGGGCACAAGAAAGCTGATAACAACACAGCCTGTTGCCAGGAATTGGTGGTTTGCCTGAGGAAGAAAATTACACCGTGCCCAGATAAGATGTTGTTATGCTGCTGAGGGCGATATGCAGAAGGGATAAGCAATTTTCCATCAGTTTAAAAGAACTTCAGTACCCGAAGAAAAACACTGAATGAGGTCTGAATGTTGACACAGATCTACCTGCACTGTTTTGCTTTTCTCCTTGCTCGATGAAGGCATCTCTGGTATCCCTGAATTACTTGTCTGAACATTTTTTTTATTAGGTTCTCCCATTTTTTCAACAGATATTTCCTCGTGCTCTCGTGTTATCTTAAAGGAAAATAATTTGTCTTGGAGCTAGAGGAAGTGTTTGTCTCCAGAAAGAGAAATGACTGTAGCTGGATGGTCCCATTACAGCTGTCTTGAATTGCCCAGTACCCAACCAAGATAAAAGTCCAACCTGTGCAGTGATCCAAAAACACACTTGAAAATCAAGTTTTCCTTGGTGTCTGTGGAGTTAGGGTACAGTTCTTGTCAGCACAAGCAGTATCAAAGATTAGGCAGATGGTTCAGTGAGCAGCAGAGAGGGAGTATTGCTGTCTTTCCTAATTTTGCATGAAAAGCGGGTGTTGGGGTTTTCCCTGCCTGGGGTTGTACACAGATCAGCCTGTGCTGCTGGAGCTGAAGGAAAGCTGCTCGAGCTCTTGGTTTATGTGTTGGCTGGGTTTTGTGTCGTTGCTCTGTGAAGCTCGGGGTCAGTGCTTACAACTGAGCTAGGAGCGGGATGTTAACGTGAGAATGCTCCTCCTCACAAGCACTGGCTTTAACAAACAGATCCACAGGGTTCAAAAATCCAACACAAAGCAGTTATAAAATGGAACAGTTAATGGTGTTCTAAGTCTCATATGCCTAATTATCTGAAACTAAGTCCTCCTCATAGACTAATATTGGAGAAGGTTAAAATTAATAAGCAGGTATTTTGGCAGTCTGCTCACTTTAATCCTCTTGCTATATCCTGCTAGGTCAGAGTATCCAGAGTAACAGTAATGAAAAAGCTGTAGAAAATTCTCTCTTGGCTGAGTGACTGCACATCATGAGAAACTGCTCTTGTGCTTTTGCTGCACATAGGACTTTATAAGTTACATGAGCAGATTTTGCTTTTAGAGATGCAAGCGGACCGCTTAACCCCTTTGGTAAGACAGAGAAATAGAAGGAACATTATTTTCTTGATTCAGGTAGCGATAATCACAATAAGGACACAGGTTTCAGGTGGTTTTCTGTTACCTGACTCATCTCAGCCTATTAACATCTTCCTCCTCAACTGAGGAGGAAGAGATGTTTGCAGTGATGGAAGAGCCATAAGGAGATGGTCAAGATCTGCAGTCCCAGGTAGAACAATGGTACAGAAGTACCGGCTTCACAACTCAGGGGAGTGATTTCTCAGGGAAAATTGTGTGATCACAGTCTGTACATTACACATACCCTGTCCTTGGAGCAGAGCATGTGCTTAGTAAAAGAGGTATGACTCCTGTAAATCCAGAGAGTCCTCTGTTTAGAATCTGAAATACGTCTTTTGGGTACTCCTGGAAGCCTCGTGCTAGAATCCTGAATCAGAAGCTCACAGTAGACTGAGCAGGCACCAGATTTGTTTGGTGCATGTGGTTCATTTCAGTTTTGTCTAAATATCAGAAGCAAATGGTATAGAGCTCTGCTTTTTCTAAGTATCTACATCCATGCAGTGGGAGAGGTCCTCCCATGACAATGTAGGTCTCACCAGATCCTTCTCCTTTTTGCCACTGCAGCAGATCGGGTGACAGGAATCAGTCACTCTGTGCCAGCTGCATAGAGCAGTTTCTGAACAAGTCATTCACTGTTCTGTGTAAAAGTCATACCCCTCCTGCCTGAGCTCCTTCTTTCACCATTTTAAAGGATTTGAATTTTTATTAGGGATTGGTGGGTAGGACCATGCTTTTACATCTCATCGAAGAGTGAAAGACCTTATGACTGTCTACAATGACCTGAGAGAAAAATGTAGAGAGGTGGGAGCTGGTTACTTCTCACAAGTAACAAGTCATAAACCAAGAGGGAAAAGAGAGTTGTGCCGGGGAAGTTTAGGTTAGACATTTATTTATTATTTCTGGATCAGACTAGACGATTCAATTGCCATCCCTGAACATGTTCACAAGTCATGTCAGGATGAAGCTTAAGGATATGGTGTATGGTGGGCTTGGCACTGTTAGATTAATGTTTGGACGTTGTGAACTTAAAGGTCTTTTCCAACCTAAATGATTCTATGGTTCTATGAAAAGCAATTTGTTTTGGCTCATTGGACATTGTTTCCCCACAGGATCAGCTGCTCAGAGGGCAGCAGCCTTCCCCTCAGACAATGGTCGTTCCTTCCCCTAATCTAACTTCCACCTCCACCAGCCCTGGTGCTGGCTGGTTATTCCAGATGCACACTGAAAACACAAAGAGCCAAACCATTGGAACAATCCCTGATCTGCAACATAACTTTATGCCCTGACATGTCGCACCGAGATGCAGCTCTAGGGTCCAGTGGAGCGACTGCTTTTTGCAGCTGTGTGTGGGGGAAAAAGGGAAATGTGGGAGAAAGTCACAAGATGGTCTTTTACATGGAAACAGCCTATTTTGTTTTCCACCTGTGTTTCTAAAACATAACAAAATGTTTTAATCTTGTTAGCATTATCTTGGAAATGAGTGACCCACACTGCTGTGTGATGTTGTCTCTCTATTACTTGTGCACACACATGAGCAAAATTTGGCAAGATCCAGTAAAAAGCACTATCACTGCTACTAGGGAAGATGAACTCCAGGGATTCTGATTTAAACTTTTCTTCAGCAAGTAGGAATTGATTATTATGCTAAATGCCTTTTGAGTGATGAGCTGTACACGGAGGACAAGCATATCTTGGGGCCTGCAGAGTGTTTTTTATAAACGTAAATATTACACAGTACAGTGCTGAGATCTGCATAGTGTCACCAGAAACATCTGCAGATCTTCAGTCCCCTATAACCTTGTTACTTCCCTGATGGCTATAAGCTGATGCCTCAAAAAGCAAAGCTAGAGGCCAAAAGGTTTCTTCTGACCATAAAGAACTCCTCTGCTGGAGAAATAGTCCAGTGACAACAGTAGAGGGAAGCTAGAGTTTGTGGCATTGGTGTGCTGAAGATGGTGCAGGAGTTATTCATGACTCTGAACTGTGACCCTTCAGATTCTAGTGGGGCTTTTTAATTAAGCTAGCAGCTGCTCATGTCACTCAGCTGGAACCTCTGCAGACCTTTTATTCTTTCTACTGCTGCTCAAAAACTCTGAACAGCCAGAAGGTGTCCATGCTTCTGCTATTCTCACAGAACTACAGAATGGTTTGGGTTGGAAGGAACCCTGAAGATCACTCAGTTCCAACCCTCTGCCATGGGCAGAGACATCTTCCGCTAGACCAGGTTGCCCAGAGCTCCATCCAACCTGGCCTTGAGCACTTCCACGGAGGGAGCATCCACAGCTTCTGTGCATTCTGTTCCATTGACTCACCACTCACACAGTGAGGACCTCCTTCTTTACATCTACTCCAAACCTACTCTCTTTCTGTTTACAACCTTTACATTGTTTTACTTATTTTTAAATCAGCTTTATGTTTTGGGATAAAGATTTCTTTAGACTATTTGGATTTGCACAGATTCAGTAATTAAAAAGCAGATACGGAGGCCCTCTGCTGTATTTCCTTTAAGGTTCCCTCTTCTGCTGCATGCTGCCTGTGTCGTTCATACAGTTCAAACAGTAACTGCTATAAAGGCAGTTTGTAGCTGCTATCCCTGATGTCTGTGACTGCAGTTATGCCAGTCTAGTCTCCTGTTTCAGCAGTATAACAGTCTGGTATAATAAGGAGACATCTTTTTCTTTCATTTAGAAAACCTGGGAGCCTGTCAACATAAGGTTACGTCCTTGCACAGGGAATTGAAGTTTTAGCCTAAATTGAACACAGGCTACAGGGTAGGAGGTAGCCCTGGTTTAACCTGTGAGGCTGCACAGTGATGGCCACACTGTGCCTACTAACAGCCAACCTACATTTACATGTTTTTGCTCTCAAACCCCTGTGTGGGTGACATTCACGTAGCTGGTGATGGAATCTCTCTGGTTACTTTGCTTGATGATAGCTCCTTGTCTTGTTGACAGCTTGTTCTGACACAATCTTGGATCTATGTAAATGTCAAATCCCAAGGAGTCATCTCTGTGAGGACAGAAACAACCTTTAAAGAACCGTCTTGCAGAACCGTTGGCTTAAATGTAAATGCAGTACAACAGAACTGATTAAAGCTTAATGAAATAAGAACAAGGGTGAGAACTAATCATATGTTTGTATCTTCAAACTAATAAAGCCTCCATTGGAGAAGTGAGGAGAGGTCTAAGTCCCTCCTCTTATCTCTCTGTGGTGGCATATGTGTAAACTCACATTACTGCAGTACCAAAACACAAATGGAAAAAGCCTGCAACTTGTTCTTTCAGGCCCATTTGTAAGATTTATTGTAGTTCTCTCTCACTTTCAGAAATGCAAGGCATTCAGGTTACACTCCCTTGTTTTTGTAACAGGTTCTGCTTTTTTTTGGAGGGCCTGATCTAGACCAGCTGTGCTGTCTAAGACTGAAATAAGGAAAACAAGGGAATTTTCTCACATTATTAGCAGAAAAAGCTGGGGAGAACTCTGTGAAGGTAATGCCCAGTCATAACTCGCTGCAGGCAGGATCATGCTTTGGTTCTGGGTGACAGCAGAAGTAGCAGCACCCTCCGAGTTTTTGCAGGCACCCGGTAGTGGTGGCTGTGAGAGGCTCTCGTGGCTGTCGTTGTCACTCTTGCAATTCCAGCAGAAGGTCACAGCAATCCTGACTGCTTTTCTTTTGGCCGTGCCGTGTGCTCCTTACAGAGTATGACAGTTTACATAATCACACTGTATTTCTCCACTGAAGCGTAGTTCCACTAAGTAAGACCAGTGAACGCTGTGGGCTAAATTGAATTCTCTTATGTCTCTGCTCTACAAGTAACAAGCTAAACCCATGAGACTTGTATTTCCTACATTCAAAACACAGCATTGAAGCTGTGAAACCAAACTGTAGACACTTCATACTGAGTTTCAGGATGAATAGAAACTTATATGCCCTTAGACTGGGGAGAGAACACTGTAGCTGTGTGTCACGTGAGAGTTCTGAAATGCCCCTGTGCTATGCTTACGAGCAGCACAAAATAGGATAACAGAAGCAATTCTGCTTTTAGAACAACATTTCTGCAGTGCATTGGTTGCAAAGGCATTAGCTGCATTGAGCAGAAGGGCTCTAGAGAACTGTGTCTGGCCTGGGTGCTAAATGGGGCAGGGGTCCTGCTGTAGAATGTCATTTGATTAGGCAGTTAGGGCATTTCTTTGCTTTTCTTAGTTTTTAGCAACCTTGGCTTAATAGTCTTTCTGTCTTTGATTACCTGTTTTTGTAGATATAAAGTATTCAAGGAATACTGAAGTGCTTGTAGTATAAACAAGATAGGGTTCACACTTCCATATTCTGTAATCATAAAATTATTCCTTTTGTGTACTCCAAATATGCTCATAAAGGAAGAGGTAGAAGGTAGACAAAGGTTCATCAATATTGCAGGGCAGTTGCATAACCTTGCAGTGTTGTACCAATGTTCCACTTTTTCCCCTTCTTTTCGTCTTCCTTCTTGATCTCTTCTTCTCCATCCTGTGCTGCACTGTTACTGCTGAAAATACAGATGAGTAACTATTTCCAAGCCTTTAGATATTACAATACTCTAAGGAGGCTGCACTGAGTGATTTGGAATGTCAGAACTCTGCGTTTTGCTACATAAAATATGTTCAGAAGTGTAGAAGTAAGATGGGAAAAAGAACAGTGGAAAAGACTTTACAAAAATTATACTAACATTTCAAGGAACATCTTTAATGCTTGTGTCACTGATATTTTTTTCTCAAATTCCATACTACGACATTGCATTAATTCCTGGGCTGCTAATTTCATCTCTGCAATAAAATGGTAATTAAATGCAGGATCAATTGCTAAGATAGACATTTTTGCATGTCTATTACTAATTGTATAAAATAAGCTGCTGTCTGTAGCAAGAAGACCCTGCAAATTCAGAAATGTCCCCTATATAGCTGACGTGCTAACAATGCACAGTAGGTTTCTATGTTTTGCACAGTTTATGGCTGAATCCATGTCATCTGCGTGACACTGACCACTGCCACTGCAGTGGCACAGAGCATGGGCATCAGCACAAGACTGCACGGCTGAGGAAGAAGAGAGTTTAGGTATGTCTGCACAGGGTGTTAGTTTTCTTTCTTCCTTCTCAAGGACAGCACCGAGTTAAGGTTTCCCTTCCAGGATGGAAACTGCGTAACAGCCGTTTGGTGTTTCACAGAACTCATGGTTCGTTTATCGCTGTGTGCTGTTTAGCTCCTCAGAGAGAGGGCTCAAATGAAGTGGGTGTTAGACAGAAGACCAGGTCCAGGAAATGTGTACTAGACAGCACAGAGATAGCTGTTCAGGGCAGTGCAAGGTAGCAGGAGAACTTGGACACGTAGGACTCCAGCAGTGCTTAACAGCATTGCAAACAAATCCTTCCTAACGTCATTTGACACTGCAGATACTTCACACTGCAGCCCTGGTGTAGAGCAATACTGCACATCACTTCTAGTCTTGGAACAGATCCATGAAAGAAATGTTCTCTCTTGACACACCACAGGGACTTGTGAGGTTTCAACAAGTGTTTCTCTTCCTTTCTGCTCAGAATGGCCTTTCATAGGAATTCCTGCAACCCTTTGGAGTTACAGCTGCTAAGGGAACACGGATGCCCGGGAGAAAACCCAGGGTCTCCCTAAGGTGTCACTCTGACACAAACTAACTGCTGAAGATTATTGTAGCAACGCGGTATCTCGACCACATCATTTGTGCCTGAGTCAGCAGCTGGGGAATAGACCGATGTGTCTCTTGGCTCTTCTGTCCACAGAGCCCTCCTTTTTGCTACGGTTCTCTCCTGCTCTGGGGAAATGACTGACACTAAGGATAATGAGTGGACTGACTCACACTTCTGTTAGCGATCAAGTCATATTAAAGATTCTCCCTCTGTGTGAGTAGAGGAAGCTGGGTTCATTAGAGGTCCGGAAGGAAAGATCAGTGTATTAATTAAAGTACTAGAACACAAGAGCCGGATCTCTGGACTGTATTTCAGACTGTGTTCTAGCTCCAGTATCTCTTGTAAACATCTCTGCATTTAGCCAGGACTTATTCCCTTAGAAGACTATTCACACACATCCGAGTAGGATTTTCCGTTAGGTATCAACATTAATGTCTTGTGCTCCACCTGAGGAAAACACGCTGTGATAAACAGACACGGGCTATCATCAGCATGGCTCTAGTTACCTCAGTGCAAAACTGAAGGTGAAACCCAGACAGATCTCTTCCCCATATTCTTGTACGAACGTAGCCAAAATACCAGAAAAAGAGCACATTCTATTTGTACTGCCTGTCTTTATTCACGAAAGGCTCACTGCCATCCTTTGTAGCACTCCAGCTCTTGCTAAGTACATAGCAGAGGTGATTTGGTAACTCTTGGCTCTCTGGGTGGAGAAAAGTTGGGTGGTTTGGTTTTTAATAATGGTCAAAAATATAATATGCACAAAGGTGTGAGACTTCCTCACATACGAGTAAATATTATGTGTATTGAATATTCAGTTTGGATTTTGGATTCAAAAAGAGGCAATGAGGACATACAGAGTTGTGTCATTTAAAAGCTGCTATATTTAGAACCTGGTGCACTGAAACTACTACATTGGGTAGTTATCAGTGTTGCACTGAGACCTCCACCAAGACTGGCTGTCCCACCTACCTGTAAATTCTACATTTGCATTTATCATCTAAGTGTTGACGTCTGCCGCTCCAATGTTTGGGGGTTGGCAACAGAAGATAAAATAGAGGCAGTGGCAGCTGATCCAACGTACTCCTGAGTGCTGAGTTCATTTTCTGGTGTTCACTGTGTAGCCTGTTACTTTGAGGGGGGTCAGGTTACAGCTGCCAACTAGAAGGGACAATAAAGCACTAAAGCTAGCCAGAAATTGTGCAATATTCAGCCATTCTTTCATTCGACTTTTTGTTGAGTGCCCCAACTTTACTCCATTTCCCCCCGATTTTCTACTTCTGTGTTTCCATTGTTATGATGTTGTATTTCAACGCGCAGGGTTTAACCTTGCGTGTGGATAATGAATCATTTGAGCCTGCAGGACATGGTAAATACAGCTGCCTTTCATTTGTTTTTGTTTACTTGCTTATGTTATCCTTCTCTTTCCTTTTCACTACGCATCCAGATCCTAAGTTCTTTCAAGCAGAGGCACCGTACTTTTCCGTATGTTCACTTGGTGTGTAATCCCCAGAAAATTATTCCTATCAATAACCTAGAGTTTTAACTTGTTTGTAAAATATTTAGCCCAATGTTTTGTAAGACTTTTTCCCCACAGCTTTTTCCTTCACCTTAGAGAGCAACAGCTCAAGCTGCTGCTTCGGCTTTGAAACCACCGACAGTTTGTTATGCTTTTGCAGATACTATTAAGATGGAATCTCGTGTCTAATGGTTCTCATCAGAAAATAAATAATTCCTTAGGTCCATTAATTTAAATGTGCTTTGGCAAGAGCTGCTTATTCTCATATGGTTCATCTCTGAGTGACTGTTGCTACCAGCAAATCCTTTGGAACACATATAATTAATAAGAACCAGAAGTACGCTTGGCCAACGAAAAAGCATTAGATGAAGAACTAAATGTCCTTTGCTGTGTAATACACCTTTATCCAAGGAAAGGACAGTTGAGGGACCTAGGTGACAGACCACCCGAACAGGCTGCCCAGGGGGGTTGTGTAGTCTCCACCTGGATGTGTTCCTGTGTGACTTGGTCTAGGTGATCCTGCTGTGTCAGGGGGATTGGACTAGATGATCTTTCGAGGTCCCTTCCAATCCCTAATGATTCCATGATTCTACGATGGTGCTTATCCTAACATCATTTAATTCCTTGCATATGGAAGTTTTCTTGTTTCAGGCAGGACAGGCAGAACATCTTGTGCTGCAGTGTATCACCCAGGGTCTTCAGCTGCTGTTCATTGCAGTCTGTTTTTTCCCTCCATCCTTCCTCTTCAGCACTGCAGGGTATCACAAGAAGGCAAGGTCTTTGGTGTAGAAAATGGGCAGGAATAAATGAGAAGTCTAAGCTGTTGTGGATACGTTTCAGACGGGAAGAACTGAGTTTCATACTGAACCCTTTTCTGTGTCTAAGTTGTCCAAGGGCCACACAGAAGAAACACAGCTGTTCCTCTGCTCAGCAAGAACAGCTGAAGTCCTCATGTTATTTATCAGGTCAGGCATGGACAGCCAAGCTGGTTGCTCCTAGTGGTATTTGGCTGTGACATTGATGTTACAAACCAAAGTATTATTTCAGCTGCTTCTACACCAAGAGGAAAACTCTATGGGTGTAAACAAGACCAAGAAACTATTTGCATTGCTGGGGATGTTCACCAACAGATACCCCTGGTGAAGAAATGGGCACACATGCTACCAGGCAGCACTTGCAGAGCAACCGACAGAAAGGTAGGACTTGGAAGACTGCTATTTCAGTGCTGCAGAAGAACCTGTTGAGATGAAAGGGACATAGTAAACCATGGGTGAGCTTCCAGAGGAAGAAGAGACTCGCCCAGTATGTGACAATTCTGCTAGCAGAGGCAGTCTTATTTAAGGTCATCTGCACTTGCTTGTGTAATCACATTGTGTTACAGGCAACAGCACAGAGTGTAAATGTCTGAGACAGGGTGAGCACTTTGTTTCTCCCGTGCTCCAGTATATCTGCATGTTGTATTGATCTTAGTTCCATTAATGAGGTGACATTTTGGCTGTCCAATATTTCACTGTTAGCTAGTCTCCTGAGAGTGGAGAAGGCTGAACTTGTTATCACACATGTAAGAGCAATTCTTAATTTACTAGAGCAGATTGTGACTCTCAGTGTAGCCACCACATCCTTCAAAACAACGCACTAAAAAGTTCCCTGACATTAAAGCATCAAGAGTGCTGATTTATTCCTAAATCTTCTCCAGAAGGTTTGTCTATAGCTCTGGTACCCAGCCATATTTGTTCCCACTGGATGTAATATAGTAGGTAGTATGTCAACTACAGAAAGAAAAACCATAAGTTAGGATTATATGTGTCCACCTAATCAGCATTTGCCAACAGTACATTCTTTCCTGTTGATCTGCCTTGACGATTAATACCAGGTGTCATGTGTGTGGTGAGTTCAAGACCACAATTAAAGATAAAGACAACAAAGCAGTTAGGTCTCTGAGATCGCAGGTAGAGTTTTCCAGATAGCTTAGGGGAAATGGAAAAGGGTTTATTAACTCTATAACTGCATACAGAAAAGAAGAAAAGGTTAAGCAAGTTAGTGCCCCCAAACTAGAAACTCTGTCACAAATGTCAGCCAAGTAGGGATGGGTACCAGCACCCTCTCTATTCTCTCTTATGTGTCACCACTCTTGCCTGCAGATGCTGGACTCTTGGCCATCCAGACCGGTGAACTCTTCAATTCTTCAGCATATCTTTCTCCAGCAAAATGCTGATCAGGCAGCCCTGATTTCTCAGCACCTGAACTGCATCCCTCAATGTAGGAGACATGCTTTCAAACAGGACCCAGTCTCTATCTTCTACGCCCAAGGTTTAAGGATTCTCGAGTCCTTCTGCTTTTTCAGTTAAGCACAAAGGAATTCACAGATGCTTCTCTTAAGGCTCCTTCTCTCCCCAATACTCGAGCATCCCCAGCTTTTCTCAGTGGCAGAAATGACAAACAGTCTCTCTTCCTGCTGATCAGGCAGGAAGATGGCAGCAACGGCTACATGATCCCGGCCACGTGCAGGATTCAAGATGGAGACTGACTGTGCGGCTGCATCAGCAGGAGCACCCCCACAACTCCACAAAAGTGGCCAAGAGGGTTCCATGTTCTCACATCTCCCTTCTCCTCCTGTATCAGCTGCAGGGGGAAAGGGAAGAATCGTTCAGCTCACCACAGGTTGCTGAAAGGTTGCTCTGTCGTGGGGGAGGAAATCTGCACTAGTTCTTGCTTCTCCAGTCCATGGTGTCAGCCAGCACCGGGGTTGGGTTGCAGCTGGCATTGCTGCTACCAGAACTGCAGGGCCACTGGTCTCCACCCTACTGTTTACAGTAGTGCAGCTGGCCCACCACGCCTGTCTCCAACAGGGGAAGCAGGGCTGGGGGCAGTGGAGCCGTGGGTAGGCAGAATGGGGTCCTGGGGAAGCAGGACCACCAGCCCCACCCCTCTCTCTGTGGGAGGGCTATGGGGTTGCAGCGACCCCGTCCCATCTTCCACCCTTCACCAACCCTGGGAAGGGGATGGGTGCCGGAGCCCAAGCCCCATGCCAGGTGGAAAACCCCGACCAAAAGATGTAGGGCTGGATCATAAGCCCTCTTTTGCAGTGTCACCTAGACCACCTCCCCTAGGACAGGTCACTGTGAAGGTGGGTCCTCTTAAAGCAATGTGCATCTTTTTCTTCACGAAAGCACAAATCCATACATCTGAAAATTCTGGTGGCTTTCAAACAGCAACAACATGCCGCACAGCAGAGAGTGCACAGTTTGTGTGGTGTGTTTAAACCTGAAATAGAGCTGGTCCGTCATCCACTTCTTCAGCTTTTCCCCACTCTTCTACCAGCAGCACCAGACATTTAAGAAAGATGTGCCATCACATTTCACAGTAACTGCTCTCCACTAGGAGACTAGAGTTCTTCCCACAATGGGCATGCCGGAATGCATGAATGCAGTATGTGGTAGTTTCCAGTCTATTTGTATATTCCAGTGGATGTTCTATTATTGATGGCAGCTCCACGCCTTGCATTCCACCTTCAGAGGTGTGTGCTGGGATCTTACTGCTTTTTTGGTTCATTACCTGNTGCCTTGCATTCCACCTTCAGAGGTGTGTGAGCCACATACTAAGACTAAGATGCTGGGATCTTACTGCTTTTTTGGTTCATTACCTGCTCTGTCTGTATAAAGTACTCAGGGATACACACGATATCAACACTGCACGGAGATTTCGACCTTGGAATTGGTTACTTCAAACATTGTACCCTCAGATGGTGTATAGGAAATCTGGCATTTGTCTTGGCTAATTTTCCCCTTCCCACAGCTTGAGGTTTTTTTATTGCCCTTTAGCCCAAGTGTGCTGCGGTGTCCTGCCGATTTGAGGCATCAGCCAACACGTGGTGATTATGCAGCACATGATGATTTCTGTTTGGCACTGACCATGTCCCTGAAGGACAATCTACTTATGGAGTCATCTTATTCAGACATGATGTTGTCTGTGAGCTCATTTCTGTACAGCATGTCACAGTTTCTTCAAGCTACGGGGTCAGATACTACTGGGCTGAGGGGAACCACTGAGAAAAGGAGAAACAGTTAAGTAAAACAAATGAAACCAAAGAACATGAGCTGTTTCATGGGTTTAATATCTCCCCAGATAGCTTTTGTGCAGGGCTTTGGTTAGAGAAATTTGAACGAGATTAATTGTGGATTCCAGACATGTCACCAAACCTTTCCAGAGCTTGATAAACTGTTAGGTCTGACAGTTTTGTCTCGGTAAGATCCTGGATCTCTGCAGCTACTGTCACAGATAAGCTTTGCCAATTTAAGTAAGAAATTTCATCTGTCTTCGCATCCACTTGACTCTTCAATTTGGCTTCTCCACCTAGGCTAGTCTTTCTTCAGGATAATGTCCCTAACTGTGTTTGACTGCTGTTATGGCAGGATCTTAGGAGCAATGTTTTAATATTATTAATTTAAAGTATAATCAATATATGCCTGGAGACCAATCCTCAATTTAAATAATTACTAGTTTGGTTTAATAAATTATTATGAAACTTATTATTATGAGGTGTTAAAGAAAAAGCCTTTTCTTTTGGTGTCTGAGCATCAGAGACTTGCACTAAAGCCTACAGAGAGGCACAGAGGCAAAGACAGAGTAAGAGGATAGAAGAGCAATTCCAGATTGTGGACTCTCATAACACAGATAAATACAAAGTCTAAATGTCAGCTAAATTCAGTGATTTTCCCATTTTGGTTTTGAACGAAACATCTTCTCTCTTCCCTTTACAAAATCTTTGGAATTCATATCATTCCACTCCTCAAAAAGGAGGAAACCCCTGGGGCAAGCAAGAACAACACATTGTAAAGACTTTGGGAAGAGCCTGCTGTGATGGAAGATGGGATTTACCAGTTCACGGATGTTTGTGTGCAGTTTTCACTCCAAAGTTACTCAGCGGCTTGTGGAGCATGTGGTTTTGTTCTGGATTTTGGAAGATTCTCTCACCTTTTAACGCAGTGGAAACCACTGATGATGCTGACATTTTCCCTGCAAGCCTCACACATAACCATGACACTCCCTCCTGATGTCTGTGGTGCAAATCCTACACCCAGCTGGTGTACCCTGTTCTGTAAGTGAGTTTAGGAATATGTACTAAGGAGGCAGGGGAGGCACTATAGAGGGGTTTTTTTAGGTGAGTAACGTCACACTCTTCCAGCTAACATTAAATCCTACTCAAGCTCAGCTATGGTAGAATGCAAATACAAGCATTTATTTACAACGCCCCAAATCAACACAGTTACGTTACCAAACAAAAGTTATACATGCAGAGGTGAAGGAAAAGCTTGTCTAGTGTACTTAAAGCAAGGTTATGTGAGAAGTCTGTCTTGATGACTTATCATTTGGGCCTCAGGTCCTTTCTTCCTGTCTCAGACTGCCTTTGCTGAGTAGCTTTCACCTGAAATCTTGCCCAATACATCATCTTTTAGTATCCAGCAAGGAAACACCTTCACAGTGTGCATCTTCAGCTGTGCTTACATCTCCACTTGTTCCCTTCCTTCTGGTCTCCTCCTGTTCAGTCCTTCAAGGATTTCCAGAAGGACCTACTCTTGTGCTCCAAAACTCCTCTTAATCCATGCTTACAGAGAAGATAATCAGACCATTTACCTTAATGAGAACCAGAAATGGTTATGTCCTTCAGGATGTACATATTGCCTGGTGAGCCAAGGGCTTGCCACCTCTGGTATGTAAGTAGTCAGCAGGCAATACTTGACTTCAGTGGCTGAAGATCTTTCCTCCTCTCTTCAATGACTCCTTGCTATGTTTCTTTGTGAAATGTAGCTTTTACTGCACGTTGTATTCTGTGTTAACCTGTACATCAAAACTATAACAATGACACTTACACGTAGGTGCTTTCCTACATCTTATTATTGGCTGAGTCCTGCCTGAACCGACATTGAATTTTGGTGACAGATCTCTAACCTTCTGCTACAACACATGGGATTGTACATACTACTGGCTTAAGTTTAGGTAAAAAAGCATTTGTAGCTGGATTGATAATCCTCAAAACGTTGCTGTACTGGGAGAGCTGTAAGATTAACATGTGCTTTTAAAATTGTAATAGTGCAGTGACTTCTGAACAAGTTAAATTCAAATACTGAAACCTTTGTAAAAGGTGTGTTTTGTGTTTTGAAACCTTGGGTTTTGAAGTCTCCCAAAACCACATTGGATGGAATCTTGTATTTCAGATTTAGAAATGTTCCCATGGGTTTTCAGCCTTGAAAGGGTTCGGGAGTTCTAGACCAGCTTTGATTTTCTGGGAACATAAATTCTCTGCCTGAAGCATGGTTCTTGAAAGAAGTAAGGTGCTGACAGTGCAAGTGGCTGAATGCAGATTCTAATTTTCTGCTGTCAGTGCTGGGCAATGCACTGGACATGCATGAGCCTTCCCAGTAATGAACACAGAGGTTTGATCAATGACTGGGTTTGTTAATTGCCTCTGTGTCAGGGCTCTGACAAGGCTTAAAAATCCACCTTCTCTAATTTACTACCCCGAAAAGGTCTCTCATCTAACATATAAGGCGTAACTGTACGAGTGTTTCACTTCAGCCTTCTTGAGTCCACGAGATGCTTGGCCCAGACACTTACGAGAGGAAGCCTTAACCAGTAACAAGTTATTTATTTATGGGAACCCAGAATAAACATGGATAGAAAAAATACGTAGTTTAGCGTGACTGAATGCAATCAAATAATGGGCAGGGTTTACACATTCTATTAGCAACTCTTACTCTATACAGAGTCAAATTTACCATTTCATGGATCTGGAGGAGGGACAACAGTCTCACAATAGATAAACCTGGTTTTCTGCTCTAGTAGCTATGGTGGCTGGTCTTCTTCACAGTAGCTATATCAGTATAGCTACTGTGCACATCAGGTGCTAATAACTGCATGAACTTTGTGTGAAGCATCATGATTATCACATCATCCTTTTCCCTATGGTCTGCACTCATTTCCCAGTGACCATATTCTTTTCTTCATTTGATGGTAGAAAACATAGAATCATAGAATCATCATGGCCGGAAAGGACCTCCAGGCTCATCAAGTCCAGCCCTTTCTCCTAGTGCCTAACCGCTAGACCATATTCCCAAGCGCCGCATCCACCTGTTCCTTAAACACCTCCAGGGTTGGTGACATCACCACCTCCCTGGGCAATCCATTCCAGTACCTAACCACCCTCTCAGTAAAGAATTTCTTCCTAACATCCAGTCTAAACCTTCCCTGACGCAACTTGAGGCCATTTCCCCTCGTCCTATCATCACCAATTTGAGAGAAGAGCCCAACACCAGCCTTGCTACAACCTCCTTTAAGGTAGTTGTAGAGGGCAATAAGGTCCCCTCATGAAAGTAGATGGAGCTTTTCCTCAATGAGACTGATTTTTCAAGAGTAAAAAGTAAATTACTTTTATTTTTTTTCTCCCAGGATATAAAAAATGCAAAGAGAAGCTGCCCCATAAAAGGGTAACATCTGCTACTTTTGACTCTTGTTAGATAGGTCAGTACAAAGCCTGTTGTGACAACTGAAAAGTTAGTTATCAGTCTTTGGCAGAGGCCACACATTTAACTGGGCCACGTAAGATGGGACAACTCACAGATAGCCTCGAAATGGGATGGCTGTGACAGTTTCTGTGGAGAAAGGCAGGTGGCAGTGCATCTATATTGGATACTTGTCTGGTCATGCAGACAGACATCATTTTCACCGCCCTGTTTGGGCAGCACCTCTCTTGGGCCGCGTACACCGGTGTGAAAGGCTTCTGACAAAAACCATCACTGTACAAAAGGAAAATTCACCTCCCCTGACAGCTCATATAGCAAATAATTTTGCAACCAATGTCATTGCTTTTTAGTGGGAAGGCTCGTATACCAACCAACAAACCAAAAAGCACTCACAGCACATTAATAAGTTGCAAGAACTAATCCTAAAGTGAGACTTTTTCCAAGTACAGGCATGTAGTGCTGGTGCACTCTGTCACTAATTTTCAGTATTACTAGATAAGGCAGAATTATTGATTTACTTTGTTATCTAATATTTAAGAGAGAGATACAGAGAGAAACTGACAACACAAAATTAATTGTTCTCCAAAGTTAGTACTTCTCAAGGGAAATAATGGGGGAAAAGAAATTGGTATTATTCTATTATTGAAGAAAGAGGACTTCACTAATAGACAGTGCTGAGTGAGAGACAAGCCCCATAAACACTAGTTGATGCTTGATATGTTTTGTTTTAACGTGACATTTCACTTCAATATTGGCCTTATGACAGAAGTTATCGTTAAAATACAATTTTCTTTACTCAATAAAATGGTTTCCACCTTTTTTTGGTAACTACTGTTGTCATGCTGAATGAAATCTCTGACAGCAGGCTCATTGCCACACATGACAGAACATTCAGTTGCTCTCACTGAAGAGCTTAGAGCCTGATCAAGCTGACATTAGAACTGACGTAGGTCTGCTCATTAAGTTAAGGGAACGGGACTGATTGCATTGGCCCCGATTTAGAGTTGGAGATCACAGTCACATACGGCTTTGAACAGACAGCTCCAGTGAATCTCAGTGCATGATGACATTCCACAAGCTGTTCTTCGCAAGTGAAACACCCATCTGAAGCACTTTTTTTATCCCGCTCAGAGATGCCTTCCATTGAAAAAACAGGATGCTCTTTGGTGCCACCCCCAGCACTCAGCACAAGCAGAGGGGAAGGCAAGATTTCCAGTGAGGCTGGAGAGATCCTGCTCAGCTTGTTCAGCCTTCAGCATCAGCAACAGGGGTTTGATCCAAAAAGGGATCCTTTCATTTTTGAAGTTTAGCTTTAACAAAACAAGAGTGGGAACTTATTCTAAAAATCCTTCTTACACGTATTGCCAGTTTTTAAAGACAGACATAATATCTGTAAACAAAGATTTAAGTAATTTCTATCCCAGGGGTGCTCAAACCCCGG
Source organism: Rhinopomastus cyanomelas (assembly GCA_013400115.1). NCBI lineage: Eukaryota > Metazoa > Chordata > Aves > Bucerotiformes > Rhinopomastidae > Rhinopomastus > Rhinopomastus cyanomelas. The sequence continues at coordinate 193,361 of VXBP01002399.1, forward strand.
CCGCAGTTCGCCGCTTCCTGCCTACTGCGGGGCCAGGCTCCAGCCCCCGACACGGTCCGGGGACAGGGAACCGGCCCCATGTTTAAAAAGTTTGAGGACCCCTGTTCTATCCCATTTGATGGGAAAGAAGGATCTAACTAATAGCCATGAATAAAATACGCCTGCTCGCTGCAAAAACTGATATTTCTTTCCTCATCTGGTGGTAAATGAGATTGTATTGGAGCCTTTAGTGTCAAACTGGCAGGAGGTAGGCATCTTCATTAAAACCGTAGGTAGTACAGGATTCTTCAAAGATCTTCATGAACTACAATCCCACAGCATGAGAAAGTGCAGTAGTCAAAAGGAAAAAAACCAAACCATGCTGTAATGAAAGTGCACTAGCTGTGATGATGTTCAGCAGTGTCACAGGGTCACCCAGGGCGTTTCTGTGCTAAGTGCTGCTCCCCACGTGGAAGTGAAAGATGGTCCCTGTTACATAGAATTCAAGTAAGACAGCAGATGGACACAGACAGATGGGAAGGAGTGTAAAGAGGCCAATCCTATCGGTCACAAATACTGGTGGTCAGCCTGCCTGACAGATGTCTCAGTACAACAAGAGCTTAACCACAGTCATGCTGCGGGTGGCTGCTTTTATTTGGTGAGAGGGTGGGTGACTTTCTTCCTTTCCTTTTTCCCCAATGTACACACTACTGCAATTGAAGATGTTAAAGCAGCTGGAAGGACAATAAAAAGGGAGAGCTCTACACGTGTTTGCATGAGCAATTCAGGGCACAGCTAATCTCACAATGTCACCTCTTCCTTCTCCTCTCAGAATTTATGTCCGTTTTAATGGGTTATACACTCCAGAAGCAAATACTTGGGTTTGGATCTTTCCACTTCATACTTTATGCCTGTCTTCACAGAATAACGGAATCATTTAGGCTGGAAAAGACCTTTGAATACAACCATTAACTGAACTCTACCATTTTGGTGAAACTAACTCTCCAAGAATTCCAACTGTGCAAGATTTCTGGTGATGGGAGTGTTCTGTGTGTTCCCTGCAAAACTAAACTCTGCAATGTGAAGAGGTGTTCGGTCTCAGGGTGATTTATCTTGGATTGATGGGTCATTACTGTCTTTAAAATAATGTTTTCCCTTAATAGTCTTTCTAAAGCAGAACACTTCAATATTCTTCACTCTGATACATCCTTTCTGAAGACATTCTGAAGAATCTCATGCTGTGAGATTCTGACACTTGATGTAAAAATTATGCACCAGCTATACTCCTATTAAAAAACATGCAACTATCATCTTCTCTTCTGGACAGGTTGGGGGCTCCAGTACCTGCTAATAAACAGTAACACGTTCACAAAACATACATTTGAACCAAACAGAACAGTAAATCATGTTGACTTCCAAGTTTAGTGAATAATTTAATTCTTTTTTGTTATCTTAAAATGCCTCTTTCAGAATTATTTTAGCAGTTTCTTACACCTTTCATTAATTTGAACATTGTTAAAGTGTATGGAGAAAATGGCTTTTTCATGGGTTAACTTCTAAGAACTTTCTGAATTCTTCAGGTTTTCAATGACCTCGATGGGCATTTGTGGAAGGAAATCCTAACCATGGCCTTCGGTCACCCTTGTACCAAATCAAATGGAAAATGTGCAGCGGTGTAGGACACATGGAGGAGACACAGCGTGAGGTAATCTGAAGACAAGACACGCAGTGTTAACATAATGAGGATGACAAACTGAGCTATTTTCAGACAAACACTTCCTTGGGCTAAGGCTGAACCCTATATAAGCCTTGTCTACAAAATCTTTCCATGTTGGCAGTTTTTACTGGGATAGTTTCAGCCACTGTCAGCTATTCAACTGGGATTCATTTCCCAAATGACTTACATCTATCACTACAGAATTCCAACCTAAACCTACAAATGTTGGCCTTTGCAGGTTTATTAAGGACTTTTCTGAATGTGTACACACAACTGAATGCTTTGGGCTGAAACTTTAAGATTTGACTGTGCTATGAAATTATTCAAGTACACTACAATTGATGCACGCACTCACTTCAATTCCAAACTCACTGCCTCACTGAATTTGTCTCTTCTCCAATGCAGGTGCCCATAGTAAGTTTAAAAAGCTTCAACAAGAACATCTTGGAGTGTCTGATGTCCATTTGCTTTGTTTCTTCTTGGAAGTTCAGCTTTGTGCAGGCAAGTAACAAGCTTTTTTTTTTTTTTTTCCTGTTTTCCATTTTAAGTACTTTTCCCCTTGAAACATCAAGTTTCCAGGTTACATCATCTCTGTTGGTGATGCACCAGATTTCTGTCTTTCACAGCTGTGTGAGCTGTACAACAACGGGGTATACTTCACATTTTCTTCATCTTAGCAAAAAGGCATTCTTCTCAAGCACTGAACAAAGGATGTTTCACCCTGCTACCCTAAGATAGCACACAGTCAGTCATTTACGCAATATTTAAACAGATAATTTAGCCCCTTCAACTTTGCTGTCACCTCTCTGCTTAGGGGCAGGCACTCACATGCACAAACATGATTTAGCTACAAGTAGTACAGCAGGGAGAGCACAACCATATTTTTCTTCAATTCTTAGACTTCACCCCTAATAAAGTAATAATTTTAATTATCCCTTTAAAGAAAACTTCACATACCAGTTCCACTCAGGACAAAATGACAGAACACAGGAAAATGGCTGTTTCAGTCAGCGACACTAAATCCCTACCCAGGACTTGAAAGAGAAATTTAACCAGCAGATTTCTTTCCAGTATTTGATCTTTAGAAAAACTTTGCCATCTATTTGGGCTGCTTTGTGTTGCCTCTGTAAAACATCCACAGCTGTTCAGTAACATCTGTTGTGGTCTGGCACCGCGGTTGCATTCCTTAACTTAGTGAGCATCATCCCGCTTCTTGATTAGTCCTCGCTGGGATATTTTGGACTCCAAAATGATCAGGCGTGGATGTTGGGTAAAAGAGTCTGGGGCACAAATCGTATGTTCTTCATTACTTCCATTTTGGGGTGAGGACATGGGCTGGAATAGGACTCAGTCCATTAATGCCTGGCTACAAGACTGGAGTTACAGGCAGGGCTTTGGGTACTTTGATAATGACTGGTCCTATAAAATACCAGATCTGACAGGTACACATGGGAGAGGTTTATCTCAGAGGGGAAAAAGGGTTCTGGGGCAGGAACTGGCAGGACTCATTCAGAGGGTCTGGTTGGAGGCCTGTATCTAGTGGAGGGCAAATGCAGAGTCTTGCATCTGGGCAGGAACAATGCCGGGTACCAGTATAGGCTGGGGACTGACCTGTTAGAGAGCAGTGTAGGAGAAAGGGACCTGGGGGGCCTAGTAGACAGCAGCATGACTATGAGCCAGCAATGTGCTCTTGTGGCCAAGAGGGCCAACGGCATCCTGGGATGTATCAGAAGAGAGGTGGTTAGCAGATTGAGAGAGGTTCTTCTCCCCCTCCACTCTGCACTAGTGAGACGGCATCTGCAGTATCGTGTCCAGTTCTGGGCCCCTCCATTCAAGAAGGACATAGAGCTGCTGGAGGGTGTCCATTGCAGAGCCACAAAGATTATGAAGGAAGTAGAACTCCTCCCTTAAGAGGAGAGGCTGAGGGAGCTGGGTCTCTTTAGCTTGGAGAAGAGGAGACTGAGGGGTGACCTCATTAATGTCTACAAATATGTGAAGGGTGGGTGTCAGGAGGATGGAGCCAGGCTCTTCTCAATATCATGTAGTGATAGGACGAGGGGCAATAGGTGTAAGCTGGAACATAGGAGGTTCCACATCAATATCAGAAGGACCTTCTTCATAGTGAAGGTAACGGAGCATTGGAACTCCCCAGGTTGGTTGTGGAGTCTCCTTCTCTGGAGACGTTTTAATCTCGCCTGGATGTGTTCCTGTGTGACTTGGTCTAGGTGATCCTGCTGTGGCAGGGAGATTGGACTAGATTGTCTTCTGAGGACCCTTCCAATCCCTAATGAGTCTATGATTCTATGCTCTTATGGCACGCGTGCCATCTGCAGTGCATATGGCGGCATCTGACAACTACAGGGGCATCAAGAAGCAACCTCAAGAGAGACCACTGATTGCACCTGTTGCAGGCAGAACATCTCTGAGGGAAACAAACAAGCAAACTTAGGTTTTGCAATGTACGTCTACACATCCACATGGGTGCTTCATGTTTACAGTGTAGATCTGCCATGCAGGTTAAAATGAATATCCAGTAGCACTGCCCTACCTTACCTTATATTTGTTTTGGCCAATAAATGGAGAGCTTGGCATAGCCAAAGGCAGAGCTGATTAGAGGTAAAATTTTCCATACTGGCTGTGGAGGTAAGACAACAATCAACCTACTTAAGGCCCAATGAAACTTCCAAGACAGTCCTTTTTTGTCTGTGTTTGGAGGCTGTGGCTTTTTGAAGTTGAGCTGTTGCACTGTGACTGTAAAGAAGGTCTCCTGAAGACTGATGAATAGAAAACATTCAGACATAAAAAAAAAAAATTGAAGACAATGCTATTCAGTCTATCACTGTTTTAAGACAAGATCAGAACTGTATTTACAGTGACTACTGAATAATCTGTTTTAATAGATTCAGACTTCTGCATCATTCTTATTTGCACAGTCTTTTTCATTGTCAGTCCAAATAGTGTTCTTTTATCATGGTTAAGTTTATTAGACGTGTAAACCTGAAGCCTCTTCTGATTGAGGTTTGAATCATCTTCCCATCTACATCCCTTTTTCTACTGACACCCATTCTTTCTGTACCTGTCTGATTGTAGTGATGCAACACCCTGCAAGAGTTCTCCGCCCTCTTTCCTAAAACACACGTTACAGTTGCAGACGATTTCCTTCTGTCATTCACCCTCAATTTGCTAACTTAAACCCTCTGCAAGTGTGGGGACTGGGGGAGGGGATGTTACACATTGACAAGTCGGCAGCAGAACAAAGTTACCTGTACTTGGTTAACAAGCATTGTAAGCATAGCTGATAACATTCCTTCTTATTTACTTTGTGCCAGTTATTTCATCGGCTCCAACTGAAAGAGAAGATAAGAGGGGTTAGCTCACTGCCAGGTATGAAAGGGAAAATTATTTCCCAGTGGGGAGAAAGAGGAGGTAGCACAGGCAAGTACATGCCCTATAATGCATCCTATAATGCACAGATCCATACTGAAAACTGCTCGTGGTTTTCTAATCCCTACAGACTGCACAACAGCAAAGCAGAACAGTGATGTGATTTCCTACAGAGCTGAAGCCCAGCTGCAAGATGTGATTGTAGGAGAGGAGGCTGCAAGGAGGAGAGGCCCCAGTTCAATTATTAGAAATGTTTGCTGGTTTTATTTGCTGACACTGCTGCAGCTGTATTCGGGGATTCTGGAGTATGTTTTATGTGTGAGACTGATTGACTTCCTCTCTCTGGAAGAGCACTGAATAGCAATAAAGCAGAGCTTTGTGGATGTCTGCCCACACAGTGACTACAGCTTCATGTCTCTCTAGCAGTAAGAGAAAATATAATGATGGCTATCATGTTTTGGAGTTACAGAATATGTTTTACTTAGAGACGGATTGCTCTGTGCGCACGTTAGATTTCCTCTAAGGGCACCATTTTCATCTGCTTTCTGGTCTAGTTCCAAAACGCAGTGAATTCAAGAACTACGTGATCACAAATTCTGCACAATACAAATCTTTGCAGATTTTCATGTCAGGAATTACACTGCAACAAAGATGTAGTGTCATTGTCTTAGATCACGTATTTTAATACAACTTTGACTTGCCTTATACAAGCGAATTTGTACGGTCTGCTGTCAGAATCTTATCATTATGTAAAGAATGACAATCAGTGCTTTCATGGTGGGTTCCAGGCAATCATTGCCTACTTAGACCATCTTTATGTTCTAAACCTGTTATTTTCCAACTACCCTTCCAGTAATCTTTCACTTTGGGAGTCATAAATCTTTTCTAAACTGAGCAAATCATTTTTCCTTTTTTTCTCATGAGGAAAAGTAAAAGGGCTTCCAGCTGGACGGCCCCACATGCAGTGCTTGTTTCTAAGTTGAAAGGAATAGCAGTTGAAGCTTTCATATCTCCAGAATGGAGGTAATTTGTCCCAAAGCCTCCCCTAAACCGGCATTAGAAGCAAGCCAGCAGTGCCACACACTGAAGGTGCTGCACTGAGAGGACAGACATTGTAAATGAAGACACAGAAGGTAGAAAGTCCTCTGAGACTAAGCTGAGGACACCCTGAAACAGAGAAGCATTTTGCTACTCATCCCAAAGAGAAGTGTAGTTCTGAGGAACACACAGTGTAAGAGCCAACGGGCAATACACAGAGGGGGGAAGAGGAGAACAGAGGTTCAAAGTGGGTAAAGTCACAGACACATGCTTTTCTTCCCCTCTTCAAGTCAGCTTTCCATGTATTCACGGAAGCCTTTACCACACCACACTCAATTACAGCTTAAGAAGAAAGGTATCATACGTATGCATGTGTGTTTGTGTGTGTGACTAGTGAGAGTACAGACACTTGAATCTGTATAACTGTACAAACACAGGCTTGGCTTTCTGTTCATTCACTTGCCCATTCACTGCACAGACAAGGCATGGTTCCCCTTCTGCTTAAGTGCTAGTGAGAAATAGAAACACGGTAGTGTGCTAAAACACATCACATCATTTCAACCAACTTTTCCATTAGCTAGAACAGAAAGGTAGAAACTTTTATAACAAGGTTTTTTTTACCGACACTAGAGCAGCGCGTGAGATCTGTTTGAAATAGCCCGTGAGATGATCAGCTTCACAGACAACTGCGTTGTCAGAGGCAACGATTAGACTAAGACAGAAAGCTACAAAATGGAGAAAACGAGCTGAAGGCCAGCTGTGTTCACCTTCATGGTCCTGTGGTACTACAAGCACCTGTTACTCGGCTTCTTAATTGCTTTCAGCAAAGAGGATGTCGCTGGTGTCACTAAAATAATGCTTGCCCCTTGAAAAGGTGGATTCTGAACAAAAAGCCTTGTTTGATCATCGTCGCTTTATTTCTCCTCTAAAATGTAAAATCACTCAATCTTTAAACGCCAGTATTTCTGCAAATGATTGCTTTTCTTTCTTATTCAGAAATCGTCACACATTATTTGAAAGGACAGTCAATACCTATTACATTGTCATTCATCCACTGCTGTCCACATCCAGTAGGGAATCATAATTTACCAAGAGAAAGATTTCTTTCCAATGCGTACTCACAGGGAGGTCATATTTGCCTTAATACTCATGGGCAGTACCAAATTGTGAGGTCTGACAAGGTTTCTGAAGAGGGTCTGCCCCTTGTGACTGCAGAACACCTCCTTGATCCTCTAGGTTCATTTAGAAAATAAAAATGCTTTTTTTCAAGGCTTAAAGGCTTCAAAACCGGTGCCTTTTCCCCCAGCCCTTTCACAGGTAGAATGTCCCCGAAGAAGGGAAATGTTATTCTAAATATTAGCAGATATCTGAAGTTTAGCCACCATGGCCATACATCTCTCTGCAACCAAGTCTGACTTTGAGATTCATCAGTTGCTAGCCCACATCTCCCAGGTTGTGACAGATCTCAGCGTTGTAGCTAACGCCAATCTGTTTGCTTACGTACACAGGCTGAGCTTACTCAAACAAGCACAAGATTATGACCTTGTACCAGAGTGTTCTTGGGAAAGAAGTATCTAGGACTTGCTCAGATTCTCCTTACAACAGTATGGTGAAGCGTTGCATTGTTATTGTCAAGGACTCATACATAACAAATGTTTCTATGAAATACAGCAACCTCAAAAGTTGTTTTAATTAAGATTTGATCCTACGACATAAATGGAAGTGTTATCATCTAGAGTTCACTGAAGGTCCATTAAAGAAAAATTTCAAATGAGTTCATAATTGGGTCTAATTATGTTTTCCTGCATGTAGGGCTTGATATTATTAATCTTGCCTCAGCAATCACCACAGTCTCAGTGATGGTTCCTCATTACAGCTGATCATAATCTGCCATTGTCAGTTCATGAATGCAAATAGCTGTTATTTCATCTTATTTCAATAGTATCCTGTGAATTCTAATTAAATAATTAATTGTGTTTATATGGCATTGGTCTGGTTACCCATGATGAGGCTTTCACACACAAATGATAGCTTCCCTAATAAGTCCAACCTACTGGCCAGCCAGGTCAATTGTTTCTCATTACAAATAACAAATGGGCAATTCTACTACAAAAATACACATGAAATATTGTGCAAATTCTTCTTTCCTTCCAGTCTCTTTCCCTGATTTGCATAAAGGCACACTTTAGGCTTGACTCCAGCAAGCTTTACTGGACAGTTAATTAAAAAAACCCCTAGATTAATTTTCCTGTGCCTCTTGTTTTCATAATCTCACTGATAGAAGCTGAGCTCTTTATGGTGGCCTCAAGACCAGGGGTGAAACAATGTGCGGGGATATTTTAAACAGACTATATTGTCCTTTTCTCCACACAAACAGAAGAAGGAACGATGCTGGCTTTGTAGACCTGGACATATAGCTGCTGACACACATACACATTGGTGTTCTTCACAAGAGTTTCCAGGAGCTGGCGTTCATTAGGAGCAGACTTACAAGGGACAAGTCAGAATGTCTGTATTATTAGCTACCAAAGCTTGCCAGCAATTCACACAGGTAGTTTTCTATCTAATAAAATGCATAATTTGCATATGACACACTGCCTGCAAGATAATTATTCTAGCTCAAAGCTACATGTGAGGCAGCAGTATGCAAGACTGGGGTTCTACTCGCTTTACCATGATGTATTCACCTGCTGTCTATGCCTCATAATAACATGACACCATCAAAATGGTGAAATATGTCCTGGGACTCAGTGCAGGCAGTTAACCAGGTACCTGTTATGGGCACACCACAAAATCAGAACGGTGGAGTTAAGGGGGAACCTCTGGAGATTATTTAGGCCACCCCCTCAGAGCAGGTTCTCCTAGATCAGATTGCACAGGATCATGTCCAAAGAAAGAGAAGGAGACTCTACAACCTCTCTGGTCATTTTATGTGAGTGTTACAGATTTGTCACACTCACATAAAGTTTTTCCTTGTGTTCAGATGGAACTTCCTTTGTGCCTGTCCCCCTTTGGCACCACTGAGAAGAGAGTGGTCCCGTTCTCTTTATAGCCATTCTCCAGATATTGATAAGCATCGATTAGATTCACCTCTCAGTCATCTCCAGGCTTAACGGCCTCAAGCCTTTCAGCCTTTCCTCATCAAACTGATGTTCCAGTCCTCTCATCATCTCCAAAGCCCTTTGCTGGACTCTTTCCAGTAGTTCCTTGTCTTTCTTGAACAGGGGAGCCCGGAACTGGTGACACTGCTCCAGATATGGCCTCACTAGAGCGACCGAGAGGTGAAGAAGAATCTCCCTCAACCTACTGCCTAAACTTTTCCTAACTCACCCCACACACCACTTGGCCCAAGGGCACGTTGCTGCCTCACGGGAAACTTGTCCACAAAAGTCTAAAATCGCACGGGGTTTTTTTTCCCGGGGGAGCGCAAGTCACAGGACGAGTAAGCAGCACCGCTGCTGCCTTCGCCCGCCGCCGCTTCCTGGTTGCGGCTGCGAGGGGCGGGCGGGCGGCGGGGAGCGGCTGCCGGGCGGTGCCGGGGCTGCACCTCCCGCACGGCGACCGGGACCGCACCTCCCGCACGAGGACTGGGGCCACCGCCTTCCTTCGGGTGCAGGAAGACGCGAGGGAACAGACCGCAAAGCGAGGGGAGCTCGGGAGCTCCTGTCTAGGCGGCGGACGGAGGGATTCACGCGTGTTCCTGAGGTCTCTCCCGGCTCCATCCCCGCCTCGCCCCGCACCTCGTCGGTGGGCGGCAGGGACGAGGGGTCGCTGCCCTCCCGCACCTCGGCTACCCGCGCTGCATGCAGCCCCCTGAGCGTCGCAGCGCAGGAGGACACGGCGGGTGCGTTGTGATTTACTCCTTCGTTTTTTATTATTTTGCAGGGTTTTTTTCCTTCGCGGGGAGGGGAAGGGAGTGGGGGGTCCCCGCCGCCTCTGGTCCCCGCATGCCGCGCTCCGCCGTGTTTGTTGTTGTTGTTGTTGTGCTCGGGGGAGGGAGGCGATAGAGCGAGCGGTGCCCGGTGGCAAAGGGGAAGACAACACGTTTCTCTCCCTTCTCTTCCTCATCGTCCCTCCTCCTCCTCGTCGGGACACCTGGAGCAGGCGCGGGGACGTTACATAACCGGGAGCGGTGGGAGCAGTGGCGGCGGGTGCGGTGGTAGTGCCCGTCTCGTCCCGGCCGGCAGCGGGAGCCCCGCAATCGGTACCGTGGGCTTGCTTCCGCTTTCACATCGGAGTTTTAAAACGAAACGGGCAACTTCTCTTTTTTTTTGTCTCTCTCTTTATTTCTGTTCTTGTGAAACTGTGAAAATGGGGGGTTTCTCGTGGAGTAACTGGTTAGTTTCTACCGCTTCTCAGTGGGACCAGGACGGAGTCTCAAGTGATGAGAAGTGTCAGCTCACGTATTGCACTTGTTAATTTCTCTTGTAGCCACTAAGTATTTTTCCAAAGCTGAGATTAGTAAATAGAATGTTGTGTCTATGGAGTACTGCTAGTTCACAGATGAAACAGTTTAGCGTCTTGATTGTGGAGTGGTGGTGTGTGAAGGCTTCGTATATTGGGTTGGGAGATGATGAATTGCTGCCTCTCAATCAAAGTGAACAATAACAGAGCAAGAGAACAGCCTTTTTCTCTCTTAGTGATTTGATTATTGTCAGCAGCTGAATAGGAAACAGTTTGCTGAAGTCTTTAAATGCTCCTAGAGCAGTTGGTGATAACTGGTGTGAGTCTCTCAGACATTGTGGGGTTTATACTTTTTGTATTTTGCATCAGCTCTGGCATTCTGAATGATTCTGAAAACGACCTATGCAAACATTAAAAATGTCATGCTGGGCTGTGCCAGAGTTTCTACTGACAGCAGCTGAGAAGGTGCCCAGAGAGGTCCATGGCAGGGAAAGCTTGAAGTGGTGCTTCCTCAGAGAACACTCTCTCCAGGCAGCTGTGGCTCCAAGGATTCATGTGCTTGGGTAGAAGCATTGCCTTTTTGCTTAACAGGTACAGAGACTGTTTGACTTTTTTTTTTCTTTGATCATATACAGTAATTTTGGAAGCTGTGTAGATACCTAGTAAGATAGCAGGTGTCTGAGGAAGTAGGCAACCAAGTGGAGTGGCTTACAGAAGCTGCTTATCAGCAGAAACTGATGAACAGATGGCAAAGGACAATTTCTAGCTTGCAAAGGCCTGTGCATAGAATTTATATTAATTGATAATAGTTTTCCAAGCAGTATAGACTCTTTATGGTAGAAAGTGTAGTGTATTAGCTAAAAATAGTGTCATATTTTAATTGTTTAATTTTATGTTTTCATCAGAAAATGGGACCTGCCCTGGGCCTTACTCATCAAAAAGTCAGCTCCTGTATGAGACTTCTGCTTGTAGTCAGCTAAGGCCTTATATCCTTTTTAAAGTCAAGCTTGTCAGAATTACAGAAGTCATGAAATCCAAATTTGCTGCTGTTTTCAAGGCATGGCAACCGCCAAGTATTGACACTGGTCAACGGGTGAATTGGTAGCATAATTGGGACAGGCTTCCAGTTCTTTCCAGTTCTGAGTTTAAGGAGATGAATATTGGGTGTTGAGTGACAGTACATGGAGCAGTAATGCTAGCATTGGGCAAGAGCCTGTCCTGTTCTCTTTCAGTGTAGCCTGGAGAAACACTGAGTTTGGAAAAGAGAGTCTTGAATCCCAGTACTGCTGTGTATGCAAAAAAATCCCTGTTTATTCTTTTGGTGATGTTTTTACTCAGTACTTGATATAAATAAACCATCTCTTCCGTTACTTATCCCATCAAACAGAACATACTACACTTCAGGCTCTAATTGTTCTGCTACGTGGTTGTTATGACTTCATTATAAACTGTTGCGAGAGCACATGTGAACTGAACTCAGCCTCATACTTATTGGAGTGTAAATTGCAGAAGCTGCTAGAGTGTTAAAAATTGAGTGTTCCCTGTTTTTTGTTACCTGCTGAAACGAAGTGCTGTGAAAACAGATGAGTGCTCCTGCATGAGAACCTGGGCAGCTCGCTTCAGATTTTTACTTAATGAAACTTGATTGGTTTATTGTGCATGGAAGTGTAACAGTTTTTAACATTCAACTGGACGTGTGAGGACACATGGAAAGAAGCATTAGAGGATGGCTGGAGCCATTGGAACCAGTGGAACCAAACATACCAGATGGCAGAGGTCTTGTTGCCTGCTGGAGGCTTGGATCAGTAGTGTTAGGCTCTGCCAATTCATTGTCAGGAGGATGGAGCCAGGCTCTTCTCAGTGTCATGTAATGATAGGACAAGGGGTGATGGGTGTAAGCTGGAACATAGGAGGTTCCACATCAATATGAGAAGGAACTTCTTCACAGTGAGGGTGACAGAGCCCTGGAATGGGCTGTCCAGAGGGGTTGTGGAGTCTCCTTCTCTGGAGACATTTAAAACCCACCTGGACATGTTCCTGTGCAACTTGGTCTAAGTGATCCTGCTGTGGTGGGGAGATTGAACTAGATGATCTTTTGAGGTCCCTTCCAGTCCCTAATGTTCTGTGATACTAATGTAGATGAAATGGGGAATTCTTTGGTTAAAGCACCAGGAGCATAACTAGTGTTTAGTGGGGGGGAGGGTTGGGAAGTTTTCAGTCTAAGACTTTGGTCTTGCATACAGGCTTAAAATGTAAAATATAATGGATTAAAGGATAGCACAGTCTTCTGAATCATCAAAATGATGCCCAGTCCTGTGGTGTTTAAGTACTTGAATAATTTTTCTCTCAGGCAAGATGTCCTGTTGAAGTTGTTGACTGGCATTTTCTGTAGTGAGGTTCTTACTTGGAGAAGGCACGTCAGTGGTGAACAGCAGTAGGTCAGGAACTTCTAGGTGCAGTTTTGAGTACAACCACTTGATAGTCTTTCTAAAAAGCACCGTTTGCCTGGTTTCTTTGAAATGCTTTGTGGAAGGTGGAAAGAAAGTCATTGCAGTTGTCTGGAGTTGTTAGGTGCTTCCAAGGAAAAATCAGCAGGATGCAGTGTTTTCTGAAGAAGCCTGGATTTATATATCTATCTGAAAAAGGCAACTAGTGGAAGAAGATAGATGCTTTAGAGCTGAGCTGCTCAGATAACTTGCACACCTGGAGATTCAGACAGCTCACACTAGGCTCCAGTTCTTTATTTGCATACTACTTGTGTTAACATCCATTTTCTGGGGCACCCAGCCTTCTGTACAAACTGCTTAATTTGGACCTAATTAAATAATCAGTATAAAATGAGCAAGTCAGTCTCCGAGAGACCAAACCAGTTGCCAAAGGCGGTGGCTGACCTCAGTGGAGATTACATTAGAGCTGTATTACTGTAGCCTTCAGTCGTCACGCTGGATCTTGCACTGATCACTTGTCAGGCAGATTGTTCTCACCCTGATGAGACACCATATGACTGTTGCGTTCGAGCTGGAGGAGCACAATATGGTGATACTGACTCGGTCATAAATAAGTCACACAGTCGAAACCTAGTTCTCTTGGGGTTTCGCCCACCTGGGAGTTTAGACAAAATGTTCTTTTAGCTGTGGTTGGAAAGAGTTGCATGAAATTGCACAGAATCACAGAACATTAGGGATTGGAAGGGACCTCGAAATATCACCTAGTCCAATCCCCCCCACCACAGTTCCTTCTCATGTTGATGTGGAACCTCCTATGTTCCAGCTTAGACCCATTACCCCTTGTCCTATCACTAGATCATGGAATCATAGAATGTTAGGGATTGGAAGGGACCTCAGAAGCTCTCCCCCAGAAAGACAATGATCCCATCTAACCATACACATTCAGTGGCACTAAATCAAGGTTATGTCACACTCAGGTTTTTGTTTTCTTTCCTTAACCATTTCGTTCAAATAACTATGGATTTTTTGTATTTCATTCTCAGGTTATTTTCATGTATGAAGTAGCACATGACGAGATCATAGGATCATAGGATGTTAGGGGTTGGAAGGGACCCAAGAGATCATCGAGTCCAACCCTCCTGTCGGAGCAGGACAAAACTATCTAACACAGATCACAGAGGAACACATCCAGGTGGGCCTTGAAAGTCCCCAGAGAAGGAGACTCCACGACCTCCCTGGGGAGTCTGTTCCAGTGCTCTGTGACCCTCACAGTAAAGAAGTTCTCCCTTGTGTTGAGGCAGAACCTCCTCTGCTGCAACTTACACCCACTGCTCCTTGTCCTATCACAGGGAGCAAGTGAAAAGAGCCTGTCCCCCCCCTCCTGGCCAGCCTTCAGGTACTTATAAACATTGATCAAATCTCCCCTAAGTCTTCTCTTCTCCAGACTAAAAAGCCCCAAGTCCCTCAGCCTCTCCTCATAAGCCATGCCCTCCTGTCCCCTAATCATCCTCGTAGCCCTCCGCTGGACCCTCTCCAGTAGATCCTTGTCCCTCTTAAACTGGGGGGGCCCAAAACTGAACACAGTACTCAAGATGAGGCCTCACCAGTTCCTCACCACCTAACCACTGTGCAAATATCAAATGTAATCCTGGCTGAATCCTTGTGTCGTGTGGGCTTTGGGGTATAGTGGCAAATAATGTAGATGATGATCAATTTCATTAACTCATCTGAAGAACAAATTATACTCGTGTTTTCGTGCTTTGCCACCTGTTTTTGAAGCTGGGTTTGCTGGTTCATTTTTTTAAAGAAATTTTCCTGTTGTCCAGTTGCTCTCATCTCAATCTCCTACACACTACCTTCTTCACTGATGGATGTTGTGGTCCTTCTATAAAAGGTTGACCATCCTGGGTTTAACTTTTCTGAAGATTGACATCCAACTTCCTACTGTTTTCTTTAAAAGAGGAAACTGGATTTTAACATTCTGGGTGTCTCATGTTTGGAAAAAAAAAGCTTTATGCTCAGTTAAAAATAATTGGAGGACTCTTTGGTGAATATAAAGTGAGATTGTTCCTACGGGGCCTCTAGCATCGGTTGCAGTAACTGTGAAATCCCAGCTCGGTTACTTGGAATAGCTGTAAATCTTGGACGTATCCCAGGCAAGCCCACGCAAAGGGCAGCAACGGGCAAGTGAGAGAAAAACAAGAAATAACATGGAAATTTCCAGCCAGGTTTTTCTTCCTTCTGTCCTTTTTTTCCCTCTGAAGTGATTTTTGAAGTAACTCAGTAGGGAAGTTAGGTTTCTAAATCTTTGCTATTGCTTTTTCTTTTTTAAAATTTTTCTTGAAGGTTTCTGGGGCCTTTCCAAGAGGAGAGCCAAGGAAAGCAATGAATCAGAAAATTGATCACATCAGAGTTGTTCAGGTCTTTAAGTACGGAGTGACTGAAGGTACAATGATGACTGTTACATTAACAGATCTAAAATTTCAGCAGGTTTCAATCCGTATGGCAGCTCCACTGCGTTTGTTTTGCCCACTGGAAGGGGAAAAGGTTTTTAAGTCTTCTATTTTGTGGTTTGTGCAGCACTTGTGAAATTTCTTTATGTATTATTGCAATTCTTTAAGCCTTCCTGCAAGTTTCATAAACTAAACATTTGGGAGTGTTTAAATTCAAGCCCTTCCAGGTTGGCAAAATTAAGAGCTGAGGCAAGCCAGCGTCTAATTAGTGAGATCTGAAAGTGAAAAGGAAAGGAAAAGAGCAAATACTCACCAACATATTTTTATTCCTAAAGTTAATTCAGACAGCAGTGAGCTTTTATGTTTTTACCTGGTGCATTATCTTTGGCTTCTGCTGAAGGTTTGAAGTCTCGAGTGAAATAGAATTACAAGTGAAAACACGTTTGCTCGTAGCCCGCTTCTTATTTAGACGTCTCAGAGCTCAGATAGAACAACGGCGCTGGACGAGTTATAGCTGCCTTTGGAGTTCAGAAGGTTGAAGACAGAGTCTTGGCAGTGTGAGAGGTCAGTACGAACAGACACATAGAAAGCTGTTCTGAGGAAAGCTCATGTATTGTTTACAACCTTGTGTCTGGTCTCAGTGTTTGCTTTAGTCCTTGGCTTTCTGGACGCGTTTTCAAGAATGAAAGAGACACAACGTTGTTATCAAAAATACTGATAATTCATCACACCTGGCTGCACTTTGGATTCATTTATCTTGGTTGTGGTCTTGTGAATACGTGAAAGACATTAAAATAATGGTGACATGCGATGGATTAGGTTTGATTGAATGTATTTGCCCTTCAATGACTGAGCAAGCACTGAGGTGCAGCTGTTCTGTAGTTGTCAGCGCTCCAGCAGTTGTGCGGTTCTTGTTATAAATTGAGCTGTGATCGTTTCCACGTTGGAAGGCAATTGCATATTGTGGGTATCCAGGGGTCTTGGAGGGGACAGTGTACAGCTGTTGCTGGTGTGTATTGGGATGTACTGTCAGGCCTTTCTGGGCAGAGAATTGTCAAGGTGTGGTGTGGTGGTGGGAAGTCAACCATGAGGTATGTTCATCTTGGGGCATAAGGTGTTTCACTGGTAAAACTGTCATAATGAAATCATAGTTTCCAGTGTAATAGGGTTCCTGGTTTTCCTTGACAAGACTTCAAACAGATGAACTGAATTAAGGTAGGGTGGCTTCAGGCTGGTGGTGCTGGTTCAGTTCATTAAGTGGTAGAGATGGCCTTTGTTGTGTCTTAAGATCTGCTTCCTCACCAACTTAACAGCATCACTTTCATCTTGTCCTCTACAGCTGACCATCTCCCTCTCATTTCTTGAGCTTTGTAGAGGCTGGGTAAATGTGTTGATGAAGATACACCCTAGACTCTCTTTTTAGAATGCAGGAATTCTGCAGGTCCCCATGACAGCTGTTCTTGTCCTCTGGCCTTAAAATCTGTGCATAAACCTGAGGGTCAGCAGCGTATCCCTAGCTCACAGCCATTTTCTTCTGATAGCATATTTCATTATATATCCTTAGAAGTGTTGGCTTCCCACGGAACTTACTCCCTGGTAATGTTCCTGGAGTTCATGACAAATTCCTTTGTAGTCTGGATTCCCAGCTCATCACAGAAGAGACTCCTCAGTTTCTGGGCTTGGTGTTGATTCCACCACTGCTCAGTAGCAAAACATGGCTTTATGTTGTTGTGTAGTGTAGCGTCACACTTTCATGGAACCACAGAATCATTAGGGATTGGAAGGGACCTCGAAAGATCATCTAGTCCAATGCCCCTGCCAGAGCAGGATCACCTAGACCAAGTCACACAGGAACACATCCAGGCGGGTCTTTCCACTTCTTTTTCTCCACCATTGTTGTTCCCCAGATGCTAGCAGCCCTCTTACCTTCTGATTCTAAAGAAAACCAGTCCTTTAGTTTAAATCCCTTGTGCATTCCCAGGATGAAAAGTAGCTTTGGAGTACTTCCTGAAAACCCAGCGTAGGCAGAGCTTGAAGTGATTGAAACAAAATCATGTACCTTTGCGTGTGAATACGAATTATGGTGGCCTTGCACGTTAACTTGTGTGAAGGTCAGCTGTACAACCTTGAGTCCGGAAAGGACCCGTTGAAGAGTATGGCAGCAAAGGCTGAAGCCTGGACAAGAAACATACCTGGCTGTTAGTTTTCTTATTTTTCAGTAGATCTGTGAAATGTTATAAAATAATGATAAAACAATAAGCAGCTGCCACTTTGGAGATTGTCCTGTCCCTCAAAGCTTTATTCTTGGAGAATGATATAATCATGACAGCAGGAAACATTCCATCGTGTTTTAGCCACTCACACTGTTTTAGACTGCTGGAATAGGAGTAAAAACCATAATTCCATAAAATACTAACATCCACTGGCAGGTTACACGGTGATCCTGTTTCAGGTTGGATCTCAGTGAAATGGTCGCTGATAAATAGTCAGTAATTTGATTCCAGGCACTGTCACCTCAGCATTGCCTAGTGCAAAGGAAAATGCGGCAGTGCCTGGCAGACTGACTGGAAGGCAACTGCTGTGGTGTCCTTCACATGTCGGCAACACTGGTGAATGCAGAGGTGAGCAGGACCGTGTCACATGTCTTAAGTCAGACTGGATATTTACTCTCCTTTGGTTATTGCAAATGTAGGCAGAAAACAAAACAGTTTGGTTTATTCATAGTTATTTTTTTTTAGCTCAAGTAGTTGGGATGGACTTAAAGGAAAACAGTCACATTTACTTTAGCTCTTCTTGGCCCTTCACTCTTAGACTCTTGGAAGTGATTCTGTTGGGGGGCTTTTTACTGAATAGAATGCAGAGTTTCTACAAACAGAAACTCCCTGGTTTGGTTTTTCGTAATCTTTTGTCTGTGTCTTGACTTGCTGGTGGAAAAGAGCGCAGGATAAGCTTTTGCGTAGCTTTCATCAGCGCGGTCTGACTCAGCGCTCCTCACCTGGAGGGTGAGCAGCCATTTGGCTCAGTCTTGTTTTTCAGAAACAGGCGCTTGTCAGATGGGAGAGAGGCTCATAACAGGCTCGCAGGGAAAAGTTGTTGTTCTTTTAATGGGAATTGTAGTAGGTGCTTGTCAACTGAATCTGGGACTGGTGGTGTTGAAACGTTGAGCTTCAATCGTGGCTGACTTTGAGACACTCTGTTTTCTCCTGTGGTAAAAGTCTTTGGATGTGGTGTGGGTATTTGGTTCGTTTTGTATTGCTTTGTTGGGGTCTTTTCCCCCCTGAATCCCAACTCCTGAATGCCTCAACCTTCTTACTTAATGAAAGCACTATGGGAAGAAATTTAATTCCAATTAAAGGCTGGAATTGTAGCCACAAGTAATAATTCTTGGTGCCACTGAGAGAGAGTGGTTGCAAAGTAGTTTTCATTATTACTAATTGGCTTTTTATTGTAAGTGCTTTGTGCATTTCATCTCCGTGAGTAATGCTTTGTCTGATAGACCTTAGTGAGGCTTTTGAAGGACATGGTCTGCGGGGGCCCTTAGCGGTCGTGTGGCTAAATAAATGCAATTCCTAGACTTGTGGTGGTTGGTTATAGCAGACTGTTAAACACCCAACAGCTCCCATTTGAATTTAATTATTGAGACAGTGGTTTTTTGCCCTCTAGTAGTCTGCCCATCTAGACTCTAACTTAGATCAGATTAGACAGAAAGATGCTGCTGGAGACATTGTTGAGTCTCACTAAAATCAAAGTAGGTGGCACCACTCCTCATCCGCAAACCAGGTCCCTCTGTGACAGAGGGCAATCACAGGCTATTGGTTGGACAGAGTGATTTCAAAAGACTTTCCCAATGAAAGAGGTTCTGTGATTATTGGTCAGGCATGATTTAACCTTGGTGAATCCATGCTGGTGATTCCAGATTACCACCTTCTCCTGTGTGTGCCTATAAGTGACATCCGGGTGGGATATGCCAGAACCTGCTATGGGGATAGACTAACAAACAAGGAAATTAGGCTGGACTGTGATGCTTTCTTTCCCAGGGATCACTTCAGCTTGGTACCTGTGCATCATCCCTTTCCCACTCTTCTCTTCTGGCTGCTCAGTTGTTGTCCAGCTGTAGGCGACTTCAATGTGTGATGGTCACAGGAAGGAGCACTTGTGTCTCAGGAATGTGGTGATGAATGTGTTGGGACTTCATGTGACTGGGGGAACAAGCTTGTTAGGGACAGGATGTTGCTGCTAGAGTGATTCTTGTTCCCAGTGTGTGATTGAGGAACTTGCAAGAAAGGAAGGTGGCAGCAAAAGTGACAGTAAGTTTCATAATTACATTGGTTTAAGTATTGTGTTGGCAGTCTGCTTATAGCCAGGGGGCTTTGGGCTTCTCTGTAGTATTGATTTAAGTCCATAACCTTGCTGTTAATGCAAAGATAACAAGAAATGCATAAGCATTTATTCTAATGCACATGTAAAGCTGCTTTCTTGGGTGTTTGGTTTTGTATTTGTGGGGAGGCTATTGGGGGGGGGTGTGTTTGTTGTTGTTTTTGCTAATATATATTTAAAATTTCCCTGGCCACGTGGTGACTTTTTTTCTTCTAATCAACATTTTGACATTCCCTTATTGCTCATCATAGTTTGGGTAGTCTTTGGAAAACACCAGCAACCCTCAAATGCAGTAAGAGCACAGTAAAATTGAGGCTTGCTTGACTGGAATGCAGTAAGAAGCAAACCAAATTTAACCTGATTATGTGGTGCTGAGCACTAAGTTCACAAAAACATATTGGACAACTTGGAATTTCTTGGGTCTTATCATTGACACCATGTTCCTTCCTTGTTCAGAAATTAAATTTTCCTATTATTGATGATTCATAGGGGTGGTTCATCACATATCAAATCGATTCTGAGTTATAGTTATTCTTAGTTTCATGCTGTACAGACCTACACTTTATATTTTAGGAATTCATTTTTATTCATTGCATAATTTGTTTAGGGTTTTAAAAGACTTTAAAACCTAAAAGTTATAGATACGTTCAGTGAAACGTTTATCTGGGACCAGTAGCTGAACTGAATGTAAGAGGTACAGTTCATACTTCAGAAATGTCCTGGAACCAACCCTGTCAGCAGCAAATACAGCTTTTGTAACATGTTTTGGATGGCATGTGTAATTCACTTGTGAATTTAATGCTTCCAATAGTGTTTAATTGCAGTAAGACTTGACTACTTCAGGAGGAATATCCTGATAGACTGCAAGTTGTTGTCAGTATTTTAACTCTGTCTCCTATGTGCCCCTAAGTTGTACCAAAATTTCTAAATTGAGATGGGAAAATGCATGGAGAGAAAAAAGATCCTGAAAGGTAACTAGTACCTCCATCATAAGTCTTAGAAACACAGATTGTGACTTCTGTGTTCAATGTCTGTGTCTTTTACTGTAGGAATCTGGTGTTATGGTTTGAATTATTTGGGAAGTGTAAACTCTCACATTTTCCTTTCATCCAGTTTAGTAAATGAAAGACTGCAGATAAAAGAGTGACAGAAAATTATGACATTGGCAGACTATTCTGTTTGAAGATACCCAAAGGTGTTTCATGATCAGCCAGCTCTGTCCTTTAACCTGCAAGAAATGAGAGTTTTGGCAAGAGAGCAATTAACAAATTTCATCATCAGTCGTGCATTACAGCAACATTACTGGCACACACCACTATGAGAACTGGTTTTGCAGTGTCTACCTAATGCAGAGCAGCACAGTTGTCCTCAGTGGGGCTGCCTGCATAAGGAAAGAGCAGCCAGATAAGTACAATGTGAATGTTTACTGTCGTTAGTTTTCAATAGATAATAAATAGATAAAGAGGTTCTGCTGCAGGTGTCTTCTAATGGGATTGAATCATCTTGTGAAGATGTTTTGTATTGATTGAGGGAGGCGTTGATTTAGAGTGTGTTGACTCCATTCCAGCTTGTAATTGCATTCTGTCAGTACAGAAATTCCTCCTGTAGTGTCAGTTGAATAAGTTGCCTGTCATTTACTGTTTTAAGTTGTCCAAGTGTTCTCCACTTAAAGGTTGCTGCGACTCAGAAATGTTTAAAATTGTTTGCATTTGTTTGGGAACCTCGTGCTGTGTAGTTACTGATCAGAGTTAAATCTGTGTTGTAGCTAAAATTGCTAGTCCTAGGAGACAGTGTTTGTATAATGTTTTTATGGTCTGGCTTGGTACAGAATATGAGATTTTTTTTGAGGTCTGGTGTCACTGAAGTTCCTGGAAGTTATGCTAGGAGTGAAACAAAAAGGTACACTTAAATTAATTCTCTTCAGCTGCTATCATAAAGAATTACGTCTAGGTCCTCGTTAGAGAGACTCTTGTGATTGCTAGGGTTTCTGTTAGGACAGCAAAGAGCCTGAAGTAGGCAAGTGACAAAAGTAATAGCAGTCCGCATGGCACAGCAAATGGAAGTTATGCTCAGGGGAAACTGAGGCAAGAAATCAGAGCTCAGACTGAAGTGCTGAGTAGCGTTGCTGTGGGACATACACGGTGTGGCTGTGCCTGCAATATCGTATTTGTAATAACACGGCCAGGCTGGTCAGGAGTGGGGAGCGTAAGAAACCCCCATGCCCTTACTGAATGTAAGGGAACTCTGATGCATCGGAATTGATTAGATGTTTACATGCAGCAGTGTTATAAAAAATGCAAACAGTTGTGCTGATAGTTGCTTTTGGCTTTGTTTAAGCGTACAAAGTCGGCAGGGCTTTTAGCTTGGGTTTCCAAACTCCGTTGCCAGACCTGCTGAGGCCTGTGGTTTGGGGGTGAGGCTGTTTTTCATGAGGGAAGGGTTTTTTTCTGAGGAAATATGGTGTGCTTCAAGATACTAAATGGGAAACACACGGCTGGTTTTTTTCCAATATTGCTGTATTTTAGTTTGAATCATGTGCATTAATTTTGGCAGATGCTCAAGTACCAAACCAGGAATGGATTTACTAATAGATTCTTACTTATAAAAGATAATCATAGAATCATTAAGGATTGGAACTGGGTACACCAAGAGAAGATGGACATTAAAACTGTAGCACTAGGTTAATGAGGGCAAGTTTGATTATTCAGATTTACTGTAAGTGTTTAAAATGCCACAGACTAAGTATTAGGACCAGAGCTGAGCAGTGTCATAGGATCATAGAATCACTATGGATTGGAAGGGACCTCGAAAGATCATCTAGTCCAGTCCCCTCGCAACAGCAGGATCACCTAGACCAAGTCACACAGGAACACATCCAGGCGGGTCTTGAACATCTCCAGTGAGGGAGACTCCACAATCACACTGGGCAGCCTGTTCCAGTGCTCTGTCACCCTCACCGTGAAGAAATTCCTTCTCAGGTTGATGTGGAACCTCCTATGTTCCAGCTTACAACCATTGCCCCTCATCCTATCACTACAGGACACCNTCATTAGATTTTTCTCAGCCCAGCTCTCCAGCCTCTCCAGCCTCTCCAGATCTCGCTGAATGGCAGCACAGTCTGCTGGGGTGTCGGCAACACCACCCAGCTTTGTGTTATCAGCAAACTTGCTGACAGTGCATGCCAATCCCTCATCCAAGTCATCAATGAATAGATTGAACAGGATCGGTCCCAGCACCGATCCCTGGGGCACTCCACTAGATACAGGTCAAAGAAGGAGCTGGTGCTGTAGAGGATTCATCACCAGTGTCTTGGGAGTGAAAGACTCCAGCTCCAGCATTTCAAACTATTAATAACCACTGATGCAGAATAGCTGGGTATCCAACTAAAAAAGGAGAGTGATAAAACAGTTAAAAGCTGTCCCTATGACTTGCAAACAGACTGAACCCTTATCATCCTATGATCTAGATGATCTTTCAAGGTCCCTTCCAATCCCTAATGCTCTGTGATTCTGTGAATCACAAAAGCTTGAAGCAAGATGCCACAGTAAGTGCAGACCCATTGTTTTCACTCACAGATAACTCGAGTTAGGTGTTGACAGAGTTGATTCAGGTATTTGGTAATTTATACGTGAGACAGTAACTTGTACTACTGACTGCTCTTCGAGTGCTGTGAACTGTGGCTTGAGTGCTAAAGGTGAATTAAGAGGTAATAGTGACAGGCTGGCAGAGGTGCTGAGGTGGGAAACTGAGGAATCCAGCCAAACCAGCAGCTCAGTGTCTGCTTGCTGAAAGGTTTTAGCTCTGCTGAGGAGAATATCTGTTATAGAAATATTTGTGACTGTTTTCCCATGGTGGAGTGTTTGCTGCGGTGCTCAGTTTGGGGAGAGATTTTAAGGGCTATTTTGGAACATAGACTTGGAGGAATGTTATGAGCAGGCCAGTTGGTTTGTAAATGATTTGACAAATAGGGTTGAGGTGAGTTGAGGAGCCTTGCAGGGAGCACCCGGTCTGTCTCATGCTCAGAATTCTAGTTCTACTCCATTCTAATTCATCTGTGTTTCAGATTATTATCCAACACAGCAAACAAGTCAGAGCTGGGCTGGGAGACAGAGGTGGGCTGTGTGTGTGTCTTGCAACCCTGTTTTGAGAGCAGATGACCACACACTTGCAATCTGGTTATCCATGCCTCTGCCATACCATGTTTGGGATGGAGACCTTTAAAGAGTTCAGACCTTTATTTCCCACTCCAAGGAGCTTTCTGCAAAGGTAAAACTTGTTGGACAGGAATGATGGTCTGTTTTTTTCAGTGGGGGTGTGTGTTTCTGCAGTTACAGTTTCCTGTCCTTTATAGGGATCACTTACAGGATGAAGGGGATGAACCCAAATTCATCAGTGAGCTCGGAGTGGGGAGTAAAGTCTGTTTGTCCAGCACCCTCCGCCCCATTGAAACCCATCATTTACACAAAACCCAGCACACTTCATTTTCACTCTTCCTTTCCAAGGTATCACTGGCTTCATGATTTTATTTTGTTCGTGGTTCTGATTACTTTATGGGGTTTTTTAAGTCATTTATCAATTTATGAACAGGTTCTGCAGAAGGCAGTCCCTCTCTGCTCGCTCCTTACCCTGCAGTGCTCCAGTACACTGGCTAGAAATGTGGGTTGGAGCATCCTCAGGCAAAAGGAGTTGCCTGTGTCATCTGAGGCTGTTGTGCCACAGCAAGAACCACACCGTGTACAGTCTCTTAAACACAGAGGTCAGACTCTTGCTTTGTGGTTTTTTGCTCTCTTCACGGTCTTCCACAGCCCTTCTGAGTTTAGAAACACTCTGACTTCAGATTAGATTTATACGTGGGCAGCATGTTTTTCTTCATTTTCCAACACTCACTTATGTTTCCTTTACTTAGGCTTGACATGTCATGGGTTTTTAGTCTTATCCCTGTACAACACAGTCCTGTTGCTCTTATTATCCTGGCATCTGTTCTAGTAAAAGATTCATGTTGTTCAGTGAGGCTGACCAGAATCGTACCTCTTATTCAGCTGAGGTTATGTGAGTGGTTTGTATGATGACAGCTCTTCCCCATCTTGACTGGAAGTATCTGCTCATGGTACAACATAGAGCTGGCTGACTGTCTTTGTAATTCTTCCTGCCAGATCACAAGGGTGACTCATGGTTATCTTGTGATCGAGGCAGACTGATCTTTCCCCTCAGTACCTTCTAAAATGATCCCTGGTTTCCCACATCCTGTGTGAGTATGCTAATCACAAGCTTATTATCAAATGGTGGAGTGACCTCCAGAGCTGCCTTAAAAAAAGGCTGGGAGGGGTGTATTGCAGTGGTTGGACACTCTGTCTTGTGATAAGCCTGAGCCTGATGGTTAGCGCCTCTGTCTCTGAGAAAGTCAGCTGAATTAAGACCTAAGATGGCAAAGAAGTAACCTCATTGTTTATTCTGCTGTAAAATCATGTGAAGCTGCTTCACTGTGTCGTCATGGCTGGAGTGTTATGGCGGAACTTGAACTCCATGAAGCAGTTGTAAAAGAAGACGGGAGGTGTCTGTGGAGATTACGAAGCCCAGCAGTACGCAGTGGCTGAGAATGAGTTGCCAGAATTACAACTCTGGATTTAAGTTTCTGATGTCTGTCTAACCTGCTCAAGTGGGCCGTAAGTAATCTGTGTTGAATTGCCCTTATTGCTGCCTTTGCTCTGTGTCTGGAACTTGCAGGGCTCGCCTCCTGCTCGGGTGTTCTCTGCACTTACGCTAAAGACCTTTAGGGAAGCAGCTTCCTCGCTGCCTTTGCATAGTGTCTGGAATGAGACAGCTTGTCCCCATCCTTTACAAGTGCAACCTGTTCAGGAACAAGATATTCTTGTGATGGCTGCTATGAATATTTATATAGAAGCTTCCCTGACTTTTAATCCTGTAGTGGGTTTGAGGTGGATTTCGTATTTGAAAGTGAATGCAGAGTCAGACATGTGTTTTATTACTTTGTCAGTTTGACGTGCTGCCAGAGGTTGGCTTCGTTTGGTTTTTCTTTACACTTCGACGTAAGTGGTGAGCTGCACTGGAAAGCTGTGCTACGTAAACGAGTGCCTGGCCTGTCGTATTATCTTGTCTTCCTTTCAACATGCACTGCACAGTCTGATTTTCATGAAAGAAAGGAAAATCTTTGTCTCATGTACGTTTTGTACGTTCTTATGTCCACATAGAAATTTTTCCTTGGGTTTATCCTTGTTCTCCTCAATGCTGCCTCAGCAGTGACTCTTTGGGCTTCCTGGATGAAGGCTGGGAAAGTTACATTAGCAGGTGAAATTGAAGATTTAAATAAAATGAGGCAACTTTTGAGTATGAGGCATGAGTACCTGAAGGCAGAGCACAGGTACAATAGTTATGTTAGGGTGCTGTAAAGACTTCAGTGCAGGCTTTTCTCATGCAGACTTTGGTGCCAGAGTTGCTGCTGTTCCTCATTAATTATTTAAAATTCCCTGGCAGCAGCTCAGGGCTGTGACTGGAACCTGCTGAGCCTCAGACCTCAGCATCTACAGCCTAAAATGTCTGACTGAAATTCCACTTGAAATAGATGGATTTGTTTCTCAGATACTCAGTTATCTTCAGCAAAAAGCATAGTCCTGCCCTCTCTGTTCAGAAGGCGAAGCAAACCATTCTGTCATTGCCAGAGAGAAATCCTGAACTGGTGTCTGTGTTTCCAAACAGGCATTCAAAGGCACAGAAAAAGTGCTGCTCTACAGCTGCATAAGTTGCTTCATTCTTAAATTTCTTGATTGATTGCTTTAAGACCAAAGAAGTTACAACTCCTTACTTAAGTGAGGTGTCACTTGGAGCTTGCTTAGCAAACCATGGCAGGATGGGGAGCTGACTTGTTTGTGTTTGTGCTGGTGAACGTGGATAATGGCAGAGTGTTGGGAGGTCATCACGTGAACTTGAACCTTGTTCTGTGCCCTAAGCACACGCACAAACAACATTAGGGAGGACTAAGGCTCTGTCAAGTTACTTTAAAAATTAACTTCTATAATCTCAGCCCTGATCCGCCAGCGAGTTGAGCCGGTAAAAGAGAGGCCAGAATGTGGTGATTGCACAGAACGTGAGGAGCAGAAGCGTATAGTCAAGGATGCCAATTTTTTCATGTCAGCGAAGAAAACTGGGGGTTTTTGGTCATGGGAAAGGAGAGCCATGACCTTACAGCTGTAGTCTGAGCCAAGAGGAAGTCGCCTTGGAGTATGGCAAGTTGGACCTTGGCAAGTTGGATGCCAGTCATTATGCCGATGTAACAGAGGAGCACTTAGGGGAAGCCCGCCTCTGGCTGATACGTCCACAGCGTAGCTGGATTATGTGTGAAGTCAGAACAGGGAGAGAGGGTTGGGCAGGGAGGGAGACCTTCTCTTTTTTGATGGGTTTTTTAATTTGATTGAGGAGGATGTAGTGGTTCAGTGTTTTCTGACAGCGAAGTGTAACGGTGTCTGGAGAGGGTGAATCATCTTCATGTCCCATCTGTTAGTGTGTTGAAGAGGAGAAGATGAGAGCCAGCACACAGAGCCTTTGATTCGTGTGAGCTTAGAGGTGCAGGCGTGTTCTGTCATCAGGCTCCACAGTGCGTTACCGAAATGCTGATGATCAAAGCGTCTGTGCTCGCTGTCACGGAGCACAGGTGACCCAGCTCACTTGGTGAGGGAGAACATACCACCCACCACTTCCGGAGGACTTGTTTTTCTAATCAGAGAAGGGGAAAAAGAAGCGAGTCTTCAAAAATACC
Organism: Rhinopomastus cyanomelas; assembly: GCA_013400115.1. Classification (NCBI taxonomy): domain Eukaryota; kingdom Metazoa; phylum Chordata; class Aves; order Bucerotiformes; family Rhinopomastidae; genus Rhinopomastus; species Rhinopomastus cyanomelas. The sequence continues at coordinate 220,931 of VXBP01002399.1, forward strand.
TTGGTTTTGTTCTCGCAGTACTTTTTCACTTTTGTCTGAAAACAGATGTTAGGTCTCGTCTGATTTCAGGGTTCCTTAATCTCAGAGCCTCCAGGTAGTGATACTTGCCTGTAGGGTTTCTTGATTACTCCATCACAGCATCACAGAATCATTAGGGATTGGAAGGATCATAGGATCATAGGATGTTAAGGGTTGGAAGGGACCCAAGAGATCATCGAGTCCAACCCCCCCGCCGCAGCAGGACAAAACTATCTAACACAGATCACAGAGGAACGCATCCAGGCGGCCTTGAAAGTCCCCAGAGAAGGAGACTCCACGACCTCCCTGGGGAGTCTGTTCCAGTGCTCCGTGACCCTCACAGTAAAGAAGTTCCCCCTTGTGTTGAGGTGGAACCTCCTCTGCTGCAACTTACACCCATTGCTCCTTGTCCTATCACAAGGAGCAAGTGAAAAGAGCCTGTGTCATCCCCCCCCTCCTGGCCAGCCTTCAGATACTTATAAACATTGATCAAATCTCCACTAAGTCTTCTCTTGACTAAAAAGCCCCAAGTCCCTCAGCCTCTCCTCATAAGCCATGCCCTCCTGTCCCCTAATCATCCTCGTAGCCCTCCGCTGGACCCTCTCCAGTAGATCCTTGTCCCTCTTAAACTGGGGGGCCCAAAACTGAACACAGTACTCAAGATGAGGCCTCACCAGGGCAGAGTAGAGGGGGAGAAGAACTTCCCTCGATCTGCTGGACACACTCCTCCTAATACACCCCAGGATCCCATTGGCCTTCTTGGCCACCAGGGCACATTGCTGTGCCATGGTTAACCTGTTGTCCACCAGGACCCCCAGGTCCCTCTCCACAGGACTGCTTTCCAGTAGATCACCTCCCAGCCTGTACTGGTGGAGTTTGTTATTCCTCCCCAGATGCAGGACTCTGCACTTGTCCCTGTTGAACCTCATCTGGTTTCTCTGTGCCCAGCCCTCCAGTCTGTCCAGGTCTCTCTGGATGGCAGCACAGCCCTCAGCCGTATCAGCCAAACCTCCCAGCTTGGTGTCGTCGGCAAACTTGCTGAGCAGACACTCTGTGCCCTCATCAATGTCATTGATGAAGATGTTGAACAAGACCGGTCCCAGCACCGATCCCTGGGGGACACCACTAGTCACAGCTCTCCAGCTGGACCTGGCACCATTGATCACCACCCTCTGAACTCTATCCTGCAACCAGTTCCTAACCCACCTCACTGTCTGCTCTTCCATCCCACACTTCCTCAGCTTGCTCACTAAAATTTCATGGGAGACAGTGTCAAAGGCCTTGCTAAGGTCAAGGTAGACCACATCCACTGGTTTCCCTGAATCTAACCATTCAGTTATTGTATTATAGAATGCTATCAGGTTAGTCAAGCAGGACTTCCCCTTCACAAATCCGTGCTGACTACTCCTGATAACAGGAGCTTCCTTTTGAGGAAGGGACCTCAAAAGATCATCCAGTCCAATCCCCCTGCAACAGCAGGACCACCCAGACCAAGTCGCACAGGAACGTGTCCAGGTGGGTCCGAAACATCTCCAGAGAAGGAGAGTCCACAATCCTGCTGGGCAGCCCCTTCCATGCTGTCTCCCCGTTGGTGCTGGTAAGGTTTGACAAGATTATGACTTTGCCCTGAATTTCTCTACTATTTGAATGTAATTAGTTTTTCTTTCCAGTGGTTAACACCGCGCTTCATGCACCAGCTTAGCTTTCTGAGGCACTTGAACGTTCAGGACAAGCTTGTACCTCGCAGTTGTTCATCAGGGCTGAGAAGTGAAGACCATGGGCACACTCCTGAAGGAAATGTGGTGCCTTAGCAGCAATGGTAGCAGCAAATGATCCTCTTAGGAGTCTGCTGCGTACCTTTACAATGCACAGAACGAGGCTGTGATGTGCCAGTCTTTCTCTGCTTCTCTGTCGTTCTTTCACAATTGTTTCTTTGTTTTTATTAGAGAATTTATTTTACTACAGTGTCAAATAGTTTTGCCTGTGGAGCATGCAGGTTCTGGGGAAAAAATCACCAGTGATTAGGTGGCCGTTCATTTTCAAAGGGTTGGGCAAAAGTGGTCTTTGCCCCAAGGCTGTGTGCGCTGTGCAGACCTAACAGTCCTCTTCTGGAAAATGCTGTGAGGTCTCTTCCTTGTTGGCAACAGACAGGGGAACGTTGTTGTCGGAGCAGTCAGAAAAGATGCTAGAGCTTCGGTCCTGTCTGCTGTGGTCATCCCATGACTATTTGAGGAAACAGCTTCCCGAGTGCTCCTTCCCCAAGTACAGTCTGCGTTACTGCTCTCGAGAGTGTTCCTTCCCCAAGTACAGTCTGCGTTACTGCTCTCGAGAGTGTTCCTTCCCCAAGTACAGTCTGCGTTACTGCTGTAGCCGTTCTGCTGTGTTGCTCTGCTTGCAGAAAGTTCTGGTGAAAAGTAAGCTAACGGCGATGCCCTCTGCAGTCCTGCGTGAAGTGTGTGTAAATTATTGAGCAGCGGTGCCAGCTCTGTGCAGTACTTGCTCAGATAAAGCAGCGTTGCAGAACTTGTCCCATCTCTCAAAGGGGTGTTTTTCTAGGTCCAGGATCCTTGCTAAGGCATGTACACACAAACACGGAGATGGCTGTGGTGCCTCAGGAAGGGCAGCACTCTGCTACACGAGGCGCTGTACTAGCAGGGTTAAACACACCTGTCAGTGTTAAACGCCTGGTGACCCTGCTTGAAATACAGTGGTTACCACTGAAATTTGGTTTTGGTCGTTTGTAGTGGGGATGTGTTTGGAAAATGTCTTTTTCTTTCAGGAAGGGCTCCTTCATTGTGGAAGTCGGTGCTGAATTAAGGTCTGATCCAGCAAGGACTGTACGCTTCCATGGGTAATGAAAAACTAAATATGCATTAAATAGCAGTGAAATCATGGGGAATATAGGACTGTATTTTATGAAATAATTGACTCCTGATGTGTAAGAGTTGCTAGGCATTCCTAGGAACAAGTTTGACCATGAAACAGGTTCCTTTTGTTACGTGGTTGCTCACATCTGTCTCTGAGGCATCAGACTGTGGCTACTGATTGAATTCGCTGCAGGTCACCCACTGGTGCCCGTGGAAAGTTTTCTTTTTGGAGCACAGGAGTACCAGGTTACTATGATAGTACCAGGTTACTGAAAGGTGTGCCCAGTGTCTCGATCTGTTTTGAAGGAAGGATGAAGTGAAGGGCTACTTCCAAAGATGTAGATCTCACTAGGAACCTAAAACACCTGTGTGAAGGTCCCAGCATAGCTGGAAGCCAGTGCTGAGCAATTGTCACTTTGCTTCCCAGGGAGCTGCGTAACCTGCACCTGACACCAGGAAAACATTTTTGCATTTGATTTTGCTGGATAAGTTTGTAGTTAAGAGTCTACATTAGAGGGCTACTGAGATTAGAGGGAACTTGCACGTTTCTTAAATGTAATTAGACTTGTACTGTTGTCTAATAAGATCTAGATATAGTAGTAAAATGTGGTATTTCTTTAGATAATGATAGCCATTAATTCAGCTAGAACTTTTAGGTAAATTCCTCAGATAGTTTCACGTTCTGTTGTTACACTTCCCATGTGTGAGCAAGGCTAGGGGCACCCACTGGGCCTGCCTGGCAGTGCAGCTCTGCGCTGTTGTCCAACAGCATCAGGCTGTGGTGAGCGCACGTTCCTGGACAAGGTAGTGATTATGTTCTGATACTTAAAGATACTGCGTACCTTTAGTACTGTGGGTAGTCTCTGGAGTCCTGATTAAGTGTGTGGGAAGAGGTCATTCGGAACACTTACTTTATGTATCTAAACTACTCTCCAAGGATCGTATTTAGTAGTCCATTTACAGAATCCTGTGATTTACTTTAGGTAGCTTGTGTATTTTAGTACGGAGTAGCCGTTAACGCTCAGTGAAGATGCTCCAGGAGCATTGGCTTGTACATAACCTCTTGTAACTCCTGAGTAACAGTCAACCTGTCCCTGTAAACTTGCTCCTGGGCTGGTGTATCGTTAGGTGGTTAAAGTTCATCATTTGGCTTTAGCACACACAAAAATTGGGATGTCCTGTTAGGCGTCACAGAGGAAGGACACTCCAAAGGGTCTGATGATTACAAGGACTGAACTTTTCTCAGGCTCCCTTAAGTGGGTAAGAAACTGCTATTTTGCAGTTCAAACAGCAGGAAGTGATACCCCTGCATTTCTCCTCAGGTTCAGAAAACACAGTGAAGCATTTTTCTGCCTTTCAGTGACCATTGTAGCTCTTGATCTACATTTCTTTGTAGAACAGTGTGTGTGCACGGGAAGGTGATTAGAACCTCTGTTTTAATTACTAGTCATTCCACCAGGCAGACTAAAATGATCCAAAAAAACCCCCAATTGAGACGATTATCCATGTTTCTAAACTCCTATTTTTAATTGGTTGTTCAGATGAAGAGACATAAGTTACACGATCCCCACGTGTGGGTATTTTTATAGACACATGATGTGTAAGACTGAGCTTCTCCACCTCTTTTTGTACTCGTTAAGTTTTTGGTTTATGTTTGGCAGACAGCAAAGAGAAGTTTCTCTCCTTGGATGTGGCAGTGGTGTTTCTGTAGCTGTTGCTAGCTGGAGTGTGGTTTCCTATCATGAAGAAAGCAGGAAAGCAGCTTGGTTTAGGTTTCCATCAGGTTACCTGTTAGACTGATGCAGTTAAGTCCTTGGTGGGAGGAGATTTCCTCAGGCGAAATCCCCGGGCTGTTTTTGGGGATTACTTGAAGCAGCCTGGATAGCTGGAGTTGTTTCTGTCTCAGTCATCCATTGGGAAGTGCCTGGGTCTTGGCAGCTGTGCTGATTCAGCTGGGCGCATGGATCGTGGTCATGGCACGGTGCTGAGCCAGCTGGATGACTCTGCTGGTGGCATCTGCAGTGGCTGTTCGTGGCTTCCTCTTGTAATGCACTTGTTTCACCCAGAACAGTTGTTGGGTAGCTGAGATGTTTTAGTCCTGCTCAGTCAGTTTTCTTGCATGGTCTGTTGTTTCCTGAGCCTCTCATGGCTGTAACATGCTGAAACCCACAGGCTTGCTGGGAGGTCTGGTGGGGGAGCTGCTGGTGAGCTCTGATCACTGCAGACTGCACAGTGGCCCTTCTCATGTCATGACTCAACCTCATGTGCAAAATCTTTCATCTCACAGGATTTACAGAACTTTGAGGGTTCCACCAGGAAGTTTCTGGGCAAATGCTGTTGTGGTCATGAGCTTGATCCTGTGTTCAGGGCAGCTTTTTGTTAGGGGTGATTCACTTGGGAGTCAAAGAAGATTACTGCATATCTGCAGCACTTCTGTACTCTTGTTGTTCTGGAGCTCCATGACAGGTCTTGCAGCTGTCTATCAGTGCTGAAGCATGCACAGACTCCTCTGCAAACACGAATGTCCATCAGTTCACTGATCTGACAACTTTCTTGCTTTATGCAGAGCTGCTTAGTCCGACAACATCCATGTTATGAAGGTGACTGAAGGAAAATACAAATCTTTTTCCTGCTCAGATATTCTGAATAGTTGTCTGCAAGTTCCTACAAAGATCATACAATGAGTAATCCTGCTGAAGTCCGTGACTCAGCTCATTGCGTAAAGATGGCCGCAGGTAGGAACTGTGCGGTGTGGTCTCCTCATGACACGAAGAGCTAAAATCAGTGCTCAGCTGTTAACAGTGACCCGTGTGCTCAGTGTTAGTTAAGTAAGGCAGACTTCTGTCTGAAGCTGTGTTGCTGCAGATAATTTTACTGTTTACATCTTGTGTTCATGTACGGTGTCGCTTCCTAACCAGATTGTCACGGGCACGCTGCCGTGGCACTGTACATTCCATGTCCTAGTTTATGTCAGATTTATTCGAAACCTTCTTTTCCCTGAGGATTACATACAATTTCCTCCACTTAGTAAGGGTCATGAAGAATTCTGCAATGTTTAGGATAAGCCTTGTTACTGTTGCTTTTGTCACTTTAGCAGAACAATATCTCTGTGCAAGGAATTTACAGCAGGTACCTGTAGCTGACTTACCTTGAGGTTAAACATCGTGTTCATTTACGCGTGGAAAAAGATGAAGTCAGCTCCAGTTGTAAGAGTGTTAGTTTCTGGATGTGATGTGAGAGTGAGAAAGGGTGGATCGTGTGAAGTTAGACCACGTGCTGTCACTCGGACACGCTCGAAACACTAAAGGGAATGGAACTGCACGTTTACAGACTTAACCCATGCCAGCCGTGTTCTGCTTTTAAATCTGTTCCTGTAGAGCAACGTAACGCTCATCCCAGGTGGAGGTGTGCTCTCAAGCCACGCTCCTGAACTTCTAATAGCCTTGTGCATTTTCATTTCCCCGTGCCCCTCTTTCATTTCTATTGCCTTCCACGTGTCATTTTTAGCCTCTAGCTGAAGGAATCACACGCGCGGGAGTCAGGAGGGCGTTGATCAGCCGCGTCGCACGCTTGTCCGGTTGCTGTCTTTTCAGGTTGCTTGCTTTGTGCAAAGTTCTCAGCAGAAAGCTGTTGTGCCTGTTTGGAAAGTTTCATTACAGAATCCCAGAATTATTGAGGCTGGAAAAAGCCTCTAAGACCATCAGGTCCAGCCTGCAACCTAGCATCACCACAATTTGTTGGCCTTTTCACTGGCCAGCCAATGGCTTTTAAAGATGTGTCTGGCTCAGTTTCACAGCATGGCCTGTCTGCATCTGGTGGCTTTCTCTACCCTGGCGTTGCTGGCCTGGGTCTCAGCTGTGCTCGGTGTGTTTATTGTTGCAGACGTGTGGCTCCAGAGACACTGGGGAGGCCAAGGGGAGGCAGGAGGATGCTGATTGGAGCTCTGCTCTGCAAGAGCAGTTAAGTTGGCTCCATAATATGTGTATCAAATTCAAGTTTGACAGTTAATCTTTCAATAAGCGACTGTAAGAGTAGCACTGGGAACAGAATGGCTTCGTATTCCACTGCAGACACCTCACAGTGCTGTAGTCTGTTCTCTTTCCCTTAAGCAGCAAAGCAGATGATGAGAGGGGAGCTGCAGCTCAGAATCTGTAGAGGAAAGAAAGTAGTTCAGCTCTGAAGCCTAGTGTATATGAATTTGTTTGTATTTTCCTTGAAAATGTTCATATCTCATAAAAATGTGACTCAGTTATGCTGATCTCACAGTTTGAGAGGACAGGGTTTAATTTTTGTGCAATAGATAGCGCTGTTAAGGAAGAACAGCACAATCAAAACCTCTTCTACTTTGCCAGTTAAATCCACCTTGAGAACGTTTACTGAACTTGGATATTATTTATTTTTTTTGCCTTTGTGAGGCTTCAGAAGTGGGTATTTGTGAGGCATCATTTAACCAGATAAAGCGGTATGTGGTGCTTGGATAGTAGAGGGAGCAGGATTCAGTACACAGTCAGATGAGCGCTGCAGACCCTCGCTGCCTGGAACATTTATCATCTGGGAGAGGGAGAAATAAGTCTATCAGTCTCCCCAGAAGTTGTAGTAGAGAATGGAACAAGATTGCTTTTGGTAAAGTACCTGTTTCTGGGATGGAAAATCAGGGGTAATCAAAGTTTCTGTGTTTAGAGACCTTTGTACCAACATGCATGTTGGTGCATGAGACTGAGGTTGTAACCCTGTGTGCTTTCCTGAGTGTAACTGGTTAATAGCCAGGTGTCTTCCTACATTCTCTGTCACAGCAAGGTGTAGCTGTCCTTTCCACCCAAGGCTTTTCTAAGGTCATGCTTAATGAATTACCTTGGCCATCTGATGGTAGGAGTGCTGTGCCAGGGTTTCTGATGCAGATATTTACAGTATATGCCTCTGTTTATCACAGACGATAATGAAGTGTTACTGTTAGCACCAGAAACTGAACCTTATCACAGAACATCAGGGATTGGAAGGGACCTTGAAAGATCATCCAGCCCAATCCCCCTGCCACAGCAGGATCACCTAGACCAAGTCACAGAGGAACATGTCCAGGCGGGTTTTAAACTTGTTGAGAGAAGGAGACTCCACATTCCCTCTGGGCAGCCTGATCCAATGCTCCATCACCCTCACTGGGAAGAAGTTCCTTCTGATATTTATATGGAGCCTCCTCTGTTCCAGCTTTTATCACTGAAAGGTTGTAATTCTGAGAGGAAAAGTCCACTGAAACTTCTTACCTGTGCACTTTTAAGGTTCAGGGCTGCCGTACGCTGCTTTCAGATCAGCTGGTCTTTGATCCTATACAAACACACTCTTCTGTGAGAAGAAATATCTAGCACAACCTCAAGTGTCCTCTGAAAGCTGAAATTTGAGTGGTGTGGTTTAACCTACATAACACCTGTTAAGGCTGAGATACAACAGGATGAGCCAGAAAACACAAAGACAGAGCTGCTGTTCCTTTCTTCCGTGCTTGTCATCAAAGTGAGGGTTGTGAAGAACATACCCATCCTTACCCCCTCAGCAGTTCAGCACAGTGGTTTTTTTCCAATTGTTTTCAGTTTAGATAATGGCAAATGTGAACTTGGGAGAACTTACTGGTTCTGACAGGATTTTGCAGCTACAGGTGATTTGATATGTAATACACTGCATTGTAAATGGGATAGATACTGCGAGACAGAGCCTCCACCCAATTTCTGAAGTCTTGCTTTCTGTGCAAATTTCATAATAAACTCCTCATTTTCCCTTTTCTTTGTAATTTGGGGGGTTTTTTAGTGGGAACGCTTTCTGCTATCGCTTAGATTCGCACGACAGACAAGATAAGCTGTGGGGGTTTTTTCTTTCAAGTTTTTCACAGCTCATACCATGGACTGTAGAAATACTTATTGTATGAGAATTATCCCTTTGTTTAGGGCCAGATGAAAAGTCAATTTGTGTCTCAGTACAAATACGTGGGTTTCAAAAAATCTGTTTTGATCTTTTCAGATTTTGAAGTTCTGGTGATCCATCATGGGGAACCATGCAGGAAAACGAGAACACAGTGGAGATAAGTCAACCAAGGTAAGTGTAAACACCTGAATAACAGAGTCACAGAACATCAGGGGTTGGAAGGGACCTTGAAACATCGTCTAGTCCAGTCCCCCTCCAGAGCAGTATCACTTAGATCCAGTCACACAGGAACACATCCAGGTGGGTTTTAAACATCTCCAGAGATGGAGACTCCACAACCCCCATGGGCAGCCCATTCCAGTGCTCTGTCACCCTCACTGTCAAGAAGTTCCTTCTCATATTTACATGGAACCTCCTCTGTTCTACCTTACACCCATTGCCCCTTGTCACAGAATCACAGAACATTAGAGATTGGATGGGACCTCAAAAGATCATCTAGTCCAATCCCCCTGACACAGCAGGATCACCTAGATCCAGTCACACAGGAACACATCCAGGGCGGATTTTAAATGTCTCCAGAGAAGGAGACTCCGCAACCCCCCTGGGCAGCCTGTTCCAGTGCTCTGTCACTTCTCATATTTATATGCAGCCTATGTTCCTGTCGCTAGATGACATTGAGAGGAGGCAAGGCCACTTCTGCAATACGTATGTTAGGAGATGCCTGCATTTTTAGTACATTACTGCGTTTACCAGATCACTTTCACCATTTCTGTGTTGTAGTTGTCACTACTGAAATGACAGCCTTTTTTTAAACACAGTCCTGTGGTGTGACAGAACCACATATGGCTGTGCTGCATTTAACAAGAGCTTTCCTGCACTGGATGCAGAGCTGACAAAAAGCTGCCCAGGCACGGTAGAAGTGCCTTCTGCATGTTGACATCTTTCCATTTGGGCAGTCATGTGCTTTGTCATACAAAACAAACTATATAGGAAGACAGTTCTAAAGGAATTGTCATTCTGAGGAGATGCAGCTTTAAAAATCTCCTCCACAGAAAAAAAACAAACATTGAGAAATGCTGAAGTGTTGGTTGAAAGTTAGTTTTTTCTTTGAGTCCCTGCTGATGCTGCTGTGCGTTTAGCACATGGTGGGGTACTGGGTGCTCTGTTTGCCTGGTGCTAATCTCTTGTCTGTTTGTGTGTTCACATTGTACCAGAAGAGAATTCACACTTGACTTAAAAAAGACATCTCTCTGTATATATGGAAAAAAGATGCTTCTTGTTGCTAGCAACTGCTAACTTCGCCCCACCCTTCCCCCCAAAAATCACAGTTTACAGCCTGAGCCCATGCTGTATAAACCTGTTGCCCTTTGCATGGGACAGATGATGTAAACAGAAAGTTATTTATCTGTGCTTTGTCTGGAGGAATGTGGGCATTTTGCATTGCTGTTGCAGACAATGAGCTACCCCTGAAAGCTACACAAACCAGGAAAATACGTGAGCACACGGGAAGGCGCAGAGGGAACACACAGGGCAGAGGGAACGGCTGGCTGTGTGTGTTTTGTGTCTATGCAGTGTCTTGCAAAATGGTTTTGTGGCCCAAAGTTTCAGTACAAACAATAGCATGAGCACGTAGATGCGGCCTTGTAATGACCTGTGTTGTGGCCCTCTGCTCTACAAAGCTGTGCACCAAGCAGATGCTTTTAGACAAATGCTTTGGTCCTTTCTGACCAAGGGTGTGAGATCCAGCAGGCGTGATGCAGTCGGTACCCAGATCTGAATGGGCTCTCGTGCAGCACGTATCCCCAACATTGATCTTTGAGGACAAGGTTTTGTGCCTGGGTGGCAAGTGAGTAGGTTAGCTGGCATATGGTGGCCTCAGAAACAGAGATTCTTCAAATCGTGGCAGTTTATGCTGCAGCTGCAAGTACTGCAGAGGTGAGCAAGAGTCACGCAGCCATGAGGCTTGTGCTTTGCATGTAAGACACGTGGAAATGGATTGCTGCAATTTTTCAAAATCCCTTCTTTTTCCCAATTAGTTAATGGACAAGAGTTGATTCTGCAGAGCAAGACTCATTTACCTAAACTATTTTGAAGGGGTATTTTGTTTCTGTAAGCAGTATCTTCTGTGCTTCACTCATCCTTCTAGAGTGACAGAACGTCAAAGCCCTAAAACATTCAAATAGGGAGTGCTTGATCCAAATCTCCCTTTAGGTACTTCAGACAGTAGTCATGTCATGAGAAATGATGAGCCCATGGATTTAAATCAGGAAATACATGGTTAAGGTGCTACTATGTATTCCACATAACGAGTCAGTCTCGAGTCAGCTCTCGCGGGCAACACTGAAGTCCTTACCAGCAGTAGTAACCATGTGTCATACTTGTCTCTTCTTTAAAGTAGCATTGTCCTTGCTGTTGTTGAATGTAGCTGTAAATGAGGACTGTCTTCCCACCAGTGTGCTGCTGTGGTTCGTGGTCAGGGAGAGAGTTCCTGCAGGCTTGCAGGGACTACACTGGGCATGCTGAACTGTCTCTCCTCACTCTGACTTGTAGACCTGCAATGAAAGAGGTTAAATCTCACTGAGGGTCTTTCTACAATTCACTGCTTGTAACTTCAGGCTGTTTACCACATTTCCTTCTCCAAAAACATAGTACCAAAGAAATTTGTTCTTTTTGGCAGCTTGTTTGAGCCTGTGATGTCAGACACTGTACTGGCTCCTGAACTCCTAGCCCAGTTCACCAGGTGGCTGTTCTAAATATAGTGACATTAGACTCTTGCCAAACTGTAAGCAGTCACAATTCTTGGTTGTCCAGCAAATATCCTGTAACCCGGCAGTTAGCATGGTTTGGGATTTTTGGAGTTGGCATCTAGCTTTGCTTGGCTTTCAGCAATTTAGAGAATTTGAATTCCAAAACTAGAAATGGAGATATGGAAAGCAATTATTTCATCAAACGTCTGATGTGACACCAAGATGCTTTCATGTGAGAAATTCACAAAGGACAGCAAGATGGCTTCATGTCCTGCTTTCAAAATACTGGTCCACACCAAGCTACAGCGATTATTTAGTGAGTAGTAAGGAGATGCTGTGAAATGAACGGAGTGCTTTGCAAAACAGCTGGTCTGTCTGACCTAAATAGTGCTGATGATATTTGCAAAACCGTCATGATTTACTCCAACAGTAACAGGCTCCTTCTCATTTCAGTCTCATTTCTTTCTCTTGTGTTTAATAGAGCTGCTTCTTGTTTTTAACAATTGAGTAAGCTGCGTGAAACCTAAGCTATGAACCCAGCAATTTATCTTCTTTCTGTTTACTAAGGTGGTACTCAACTCTGTAACCTGCATGATGTGTTGGTAAACCTGCAGGCACCTCCTTTGTTTGACTTGTTTGTTCTTAGTGGTAACGCTTGGGGTTAAACTCGCACAAACTGAAATACATAAGAACAGCAGTAACAAAAATGAGTGGCCTGTCCTTCATGTCCTGAGTTTCTATTAAGTTCTCAAGGGGCTGAATGAAGAGGGGTAAAGTGAGCAGATGACCACAGTTTTATTGGCCTTCTTTCGGGCTTGTAGTTGATTGGTGTTAATTTTACACACCATCAAGCTATGAAGTGCCACGTGCTCTCTTACAATGACTAAAGCTGCCCACAGGTATTACAACAGCACCCTGCTCTGCTAGATGCAGAACCTGTGAACCTTCTAGGGTCCTGTCAAAACTGGCCCTTGGCTTCGTTGATTGTGAGGGAGGATGGGGTCAGAAGGAAGGTTTTGAGTATTGTCTCCTCTATTCCACCAAACGCATCAAGTCCATGAAGCCTGGTTTCTGTGTGTCTCAGGTCACACAGTGCTGTGGGCAGCTGGAAACCAAGCTCGTGACCTATCATAAAAGATCAAAACCCACTGCCCTGCCTTATCCAGGGGTTGCTCAGGAAACTTCTACAGGCCTGGGAACATGTTAGATTATTGGAAATGCTGGATTGTCAACCTATTGAATGTCTTTGATGTACTTGCTGCAACACCAAGGAGCCAAAACCGATAGCTACCTCTAACTCTGAGGAACCTTGACAAATGAGTCTGCCACGGTGTGTTGCTTTTCCACAGGCCAAAACTGAAAACAGATGTAGTGATGATAAGGCACGATGGTTTGTTTGAGCTAACAGCACTCTGTTAACAATGGCAGAGTCTTGCTGTGCGGTGAACTTGTGAGCAGAATCGTGCTTGTCACTGCCCTGTGTCTGTGCAGAGAGTCCGTAATGTGCTTTGCAGTGGCTGATGTGATAATGTGAATAAACTCACTGATTCTCCGTGTTTAAGGAAAACTCGGCATAGTTACTTGAAGCTGAGCATGTATCAGTAAATTGGATAATAATAAATCAAGAGATAAATGCTGCTTCTGGGGAGATTATCTCCTCTTTTTTCCCCTGGTTGTCTTGCTAGTGTTCAGACATCAGCACCCCACACAGCCTTACTCACGGGAAGGTTGTCTGGCTCTCCCTTCTGAGATCAAGCTGAGGTTCTGAAGATGGCTGGCACAGGGGTAGTTGTATCATTCACCTCACAGGGTTTTCACAGTTACCTCATCTGGTGCCCTACTGCTCCTGGTCGAGACTGCTTACAGACCTGAGCCCTGCGTGTGGTTTTTACCAGGTGCTTCCTCTTGGTATGCATTGTAAAGAGTCAAGAAAGGGAAAAAAATAACAGACTGAACAACTTTACTTCATGATGAATTGCTCTGAACTTTTATTTCTGTAAGATAGAGGCTGATTTCACAGAATGGCAGAACATCAGGGATTGGAAGGGACCTCAAAAGATCATCCAGTCCAATCCCCCTGCCACAGCAGGATCACCTAGACCAAGTCGCACAGGAACACGTCCAGGCGGGTTTTAAGTGTCTCCAGAGAAGGAGACACCACAGTCCCCCTGCGCAGCCTGTTCCAGTGCTCTGTCACTCTCATTTCTTTAGTAATTTGAGAGGAACTTACATACAGATTAAAATCTGTGGATTTTAAAGTCAGGAGTATGCTTCTCTATGAAAAACAAACAAAACCCCTCAAACGAAAAAAGAACAAATGTTGTCTTTGATTTTATTGCCTTTGAATAAGTAGTCTTAGTACCATATGTAAATCAGAATGACTCCTCCTCACTCACTCTTTTCACTTCGCAAACTTGTGTAGTGCAATTTTTTTGTGTGTTTTCTCGGAGTTTTACCTTTTGCTGTGAAGTGTTACGAGCTCAGGAGCTACAGTGATGGTCTCTGTAGCTGGATACCTTGATTAAAACATCCCCTTCCAAGCCAATGTCTTTCTGAAAAAAAAAAAGAGGGAGAGAAAACTACAATGTTGAGAGCACCAGGGTTTTCTCCGAGAGACTCGGTGACCAGTTTCACCAGCCAGTTCTAAAGGTTATACACTGTAGAAATCCTTGTGACCAGCCATCGTCTGGTTAACCAGTCTCTGGTAGAAGGAAGTGCTGCTTTTGGAAGAGCCAAATCGTCTTCCACAGGTGGAGGGACGTTCTGGGCAGTCGGGTTAAGCAAGACCAGTTCAATTTGATAGACCTCCGTTTGCTACCATCGATGTAGATTTGGCTTTGAGCAAAATCCCTTTGTGTTTGTTCTCTCTTCCAAATTAATTTCCCAGCTGTTGTACTGTCTAATAGATTGCTGAGGCAGATGCAGTATCGTTCTGTATTAATTGTTGTGCCTGCAGACCTTGAGCAGCTTGAGTGCTTCAGCTAGTGAGATGGTATCATAGAATCATACAGATTGGAAAAGATCCTTGAGATTACCAACTGACTATTAACCCTGCTCTGCTAAGTTTGCCACTAAAGCATATTACTGTTTGAAGCTTCTGGCAATGCAAAATGTGCAGCAGGGGTGATATCAAAAATTATCCTTAGACCAGCATTTGGTATGGTATTGCAGATCTGTGTGTAATGCTGAAGTAGGCAAGTAGCTCCTACTATAAAGTTACAAGGGAAGTGTTTATGTGTCTAAATCTGAACCATGATTGAATACTTGACTGTCTTTTGAACTCTTCAGGTGCTAAATTTAAGAGGGTCAATTGTAGTTGCACTATTTAATCTTTCTAATGTCTCAGATACACTAAACCCATCATAAGTATGTGTGGAAGATGAGCTGCCCCTGTCTTGGAGTGGGTGCTTTTACACGTCCATGTTTCCCTTTGCTGCTTGTATGTGGAGGGCACTGAAGGCACAGGGCTTTGCTGGTGGAAGGCAAGGCAGGTGTAAGGTTGGAGCAATTCTGGTCACTGCCACAGTACCTGGTGCTCGTGTTTAAGGACTTGTATAATCTCAGCAGTGTGTCACTAGATCGATATTTTGGTGAAAATACAAGTAAATATACAGGTAATGGTTACATAAGTTGGGAAGATGTTTTCCTGTTGTGTGCACAGCTGCTGAGTGCTGTTGGATCTTGATTTAGGTCTCAAGCTGGTTGAGCTCGCATGGGTGTAAAAGGAAGAGGTGCAATTGCTGTGGTTTTGGCTGGGGAGGAGATAGGGTCTTGGGCTTTGTTTTCCCACCTACAGCCTGCAGAAGTGACTACAAGAAGAGGGAAGTACGCTGTGTACTTGATAAGGCCTTGTGCTTCACATGCCCTGCTGTTGTGGTATAGTTTCCTATAGTTCCCTTCTTGCTAACTTTGATGTAGAATAAGATAAACACCCTGTCATATGAATTTAATGACTACCACTAAATTAGCAAGGAGTTGGGAGAAAAGTGTGTAATGCACTTCTCATTCTTTGTGAAGCCTCTGTGAGCTGCTCTAGTTGCTGTGATGACTTTTCTAATACGACTCAGCCCATAATTCAGGCCGAGAACATGTTGTTCAGGGCTTTAAGCATTATTCATGCTGGAAAAAAGGTGGCAAAGTTGTTTGTGTTTTCAGTGTTAAGGAAGCAGTAAGTTACATGGAGATCCTGAAAGGGAGCAGAGTCTGCCATCCTCACATAACCTTCTTCTGCTTTTACCGTTGTGGTGGTCACAGGTTGCTACACGATGATAACATCGCTGGAAGTGGGTGAGACAGGTCAAGGCAACAAGGTAGAATTTCCATTAGTTATATTTGAGAGGAGCCTAAAAATCTTTTGTGGTAAGGCATTACCTTAGAATGCAGTTACGTCTGTAAAACAAGTTGTGATGAAGTCAGAGATACTGCCAAACTT
Organism: Rhinopomastus cyanomelas; assembly: GCA_013400115.1. NCBI lineage: Eukaryota > Metazoa > Chordata > Aves > Bucerotiformes > Rhinopomastidae > Rhinopomastus > Rhinopomastus cyanomelas. The sequence goes on from VXBP01002399.1 coordinate 236,902, forward strand.
TACCTGTGGCTAGCCAGGGCCAAACCACAGCAGAACCTCCGGTACCTAAGACAGTGACTGAGAAATCTGTCCTGTAGCACTGAGTGAAGTATTAAAGCCTAAAGGTAAAAATGCATTTTGAAGCCTGTCCTCATCTTTTTCCCTCAGTGCTGCTTCTGATGTCTTTGGTGCTTCTGGGCAGCAGCTGGGAAGAAGAGTGCTGCGCTGTGTTTAGTTTGAGTTCTGTTTCACAGACTTACTTTCTGACAGTGCAACTGCCTGAGCAACAAGGTCAGCAAGTAGCTGTAAGGCTTGGTTTAACACTGTGCATCGGTGTAGAGCCAAAGTCCCAGGTCTGCTCAGGCCTGACGCTGAGTGTCCTGCCGCGAGAAGAGAGGAGTTCCACATTGCCAAGGTGACACCACTCTTGGTCCCGTTTGTACTTTCAGCAAGTACGACATGGGTGTTTGAAGGAGAAAGGTTCAGGGCTTTCCCATACCTTCAGCAAGGATGACATGGGTGTTTGAAGGAGAAAGGTTCAGGGCTTTCCCATACCAAGTATCACTTCAACAGTAGCTGCTTTTGCAGAAGCTGAAGGCTCATTCCCTACGCAATGGCAGTTATTTGTACGCTGAGTAAATCTAACTTGTCTGTGGCTACCGCTCAAAAACTTTTGATTTTTCCACTTTGATCTAAAATGTCACAGAATGACTTTCCTTTTTACTTAACTTCCTCATGCCCTTTGCTTCAAGTTGGTGGAAATACTTAGGTAGCATTTGCTGGGGAAAAAAGTGTCCTTTGCAAAAGGAAATTGAAAAACTTTAAAACAGAGTGATATGACTTTGTTCTCGATCGCTGTGATAAGGCTCGCTCTTCAAAACAATCTGATCTGTCAGTGCAGCGCGCTGCGGCCGTGGCCACAAGAATACCGACGCTGCACAGAGCTGAAAGCCACAGGATACATACCACATACCCCAGATAATTCGGGGGACATCAGCTGTGATCAGGGAGGGGTGATAATGGAAAAGGTTTGGTTTTTGTCACCATGCCCACAGAGGGGCATTCCGGTTGCAGCAGCTGGAGTTGGCTGGGACTGGAAGGTGAATGTAGAGATGCAGAACGCTCAGTTTGCTCGTAAACTCATTGCAGCTTAAAAGCCTCAGTCAGACCTAAGAGCCAGAAGTCTTACTCTTAGCAGGTCTGTCACCCCTGAGATCTATCCTTAAAGCAGGTGATTTTGAGGTCCCTTCCAACCTCTAATGATTCTCTGATTCTATGATTTACTGTCAAAGCAATGGCCGTCATTTTTGGGCCCTCAGTTATTCCCATTTTGTCTAAGAGCTTCAGGATTGGAATTACTGTCTGGTAGTGCTGAGGTTGTGTTGAAATCCAAGTGTTTTGCTTTGTGGTCATAATTTTCTTACATGTCTAGCGTGCATTCCCAGCCTTTGACCCCACCCCCTCTTCCTTCCTCTCCTTATCTTCTGTCTGCTCTTTCTTACACCCAGTTTCTTTTTGTGCTCTGTGCTAGCATCTCCATCTCTGATAGAGTCTAAACTCAGTGCCATGACCAGCAGGGCAGTTGGGTGCTCAGAAATAGTGAGGGGGTGGCCAGCTAACATCCAGTCTAACATCCCAGAGCTATGGGAACACTGGAGAAGAGAAGAGAGAAAATTTGTGCTTTTCTGACAGCATATCCACCTCAAAAACTGTTTTCTCTTCCAGCCAGCACGCTTTCTCCATGTCGACATCTGACTGCCAGCAGTTACCCCACCTTAGCTCAGAGCATTGCTGTACAAAGCAATGCAGCAGTGTCACTGCCAGTATTTGAAAGCTGCAAATCCAAACTGTCTCCTGTCAATTTTATGAACAACTATCATTTATTTTCTGTTTTGTCATAAGGTTCTCTTGCTTTTTTGTGTTTGTATCTTGTACCTGTTAAAGAATTTGTTTTGTGTAGATAACAGAAGAACTGCTGTTGAATTCTTTTGGGGAAACGTGGCTAACCTTTGTCAGTGTGAAGTGGAACTGTGCACAAAAGCTTTAAATCATAGAATCATAGAATCATTAGGGATTGGAAGGGACCTCGAAAGATCATCTAGTCCAATCTCCCTGCCGCAGCAGGATCACCCAGACCAAGCTGCACATGTGCATATGTATATATGCATATACAGAGGTGGATGGATGGATGCACACCTCCATACATAAAAAAGTACAAAGTGTGTCTGTACAAAGTCTAGACACTCAGTTTATATCCTCTATCAGCATATATAGGCTGTAGTTGTGCTCTCTACATGAGGCTCAAAGGGCAGGACCAGCAGCCTTCTACCCTGGGGAGTCTGGCTTTCCGTTCCGATCAACAGCCTAGATGTTTTCCTAACTTTGAGGCAGACCTTTCTACTGCATCTGCAACTTGCCTGGTGGTGCACAGTGATAAAACCTGAATAATCACTGTTGGGGTGGGTTTTTTTTAACCCAGTGTCTGAAATTCCAGTCAATCCGGTTTTCTTGAGACTTGACAGATGAAAGGCTGATAAATAGGAGACTCTGAGAATCTCAAGTCAGTGCCTGTAACAGCAGAGGAATGTTTCTCTCTCATAAAATAAATTAAAGGTAGTTCAATACTAAATAATGAGTCTTGATTTTAAAAATAAAATATCTTTCATATATTTTACAAAAACATACTACTAGTGTAGGTAAATATATCTTAGTGTTCTGGGAAAGGCTTCAGAGCTCACAGGAGGTGAATCTCACTGCGTAAAGGAACAACTGTTTTGTCCTTGGGACACTGCTGCACGGAAAACTCAGAGTGTTTGGGATGACTGTCGTCACTTCTGGAGCTCAGTCACACGAGAAGAGCTTCTTGGCCAAAAGCTGTGCCTAATAAAGACTAAAGCTTAGTTTTTTCTCCTGGAAGGACTAACTTGCCTTATGCTGCAGGATGCTTGCTGGTAGAAAGAGGTCCTCTCCTATGGTGTGGTGGCCATCTTCAGTGCCAGAACCAAATCTGTGTTCAGAGAAAATTTATGTTGCATAGTTTTTTTGAGAAGGATCTGGACCACTGTCATGCATTGCATTCAGATTGACTTCAGAAATTCAGCATGTTCATTTATAGGTGCTGGTGATGTGGACCTGGGTATCGAGCCTCAGGTTCTTGCAGATTAATTTACTTGGCAAATTACTTTTAATATTTATAATTTTTAATATTGACAGTTTTCTACAATTCAATACTTTTATTAATACAATTCTCAATAAAAGGTTTTCTATCACATCTCCTTGAGTTAATGTCTTGCCTTACAAGTGAGGGTGTTGGCAAGTAGCAACAAAATAGGTGAAAAACCTATTTTAAGTTAAGCTTTGACAGTTTTTGGTGTTTTGACCTCAGTGCTTTGCGGTTAACTTTCCTGCCATCCTGCCAGGAGGAAAGGGAACAGAACTCCATGTGGGAATTTCTTCTGCCTGTTGCACCCATTTCTTTTCCTCTGACATCTTGTCTGCTGCTTAGTGTTTGATTATGTTATTATTTTATTAGTATTAGTCTATTATGCTGTGCTATATAGGCTCTATAAGGATGGATAAAACCTTCTAAATATAAAAATATTTCAGGCCTTGGTGGAAAGGAAGCCAAAAATTCCCTGTCAGTGGATGCATTCAGGTGAGATGGGGGTAAGATGAGGAGCCCTGGCTTCTAATACCCTCTAATGCATGTCCAGATGTCCTGGCCAGTGGCATTTAACTCCAAGTACATGGTTGGGGGAGTGTGTGCTATGTCTGCCTTTGAAAAGAGATGCTGAGATCTTTCAGGCATCAGCTTCTGTTTCAGGATTTTGCAGAATGAGTTTATAATGCACTAGCATAATGCAGTTAGTGCTGTACTAACACTGAATTGCAGCTGTTGAGTCACCTGAAGATGGGAGAAGATTTGTGGCATTTAGAGACCTGATGGGGCTTGACACTGTCTCTTTGTCAACTCCCTCACACCTTGGATCACTCGTGATTCAGCTTTATGGTGCTGTGGTAGGGACAGGAGACCCTCTGAACATGTCTCACATGGACTCTACAAGGAAGTTGGCTCCAGCAGGAGCACGGGGCCTTGGCTTCCATCCCAGCTTCTGAGCACTGGTCTCAGCAGTTAACAAGTTGTTCTGTGTTTTGCCCTGATCAGCTTGCTTTAAACAATTAGGCTACAGACTGTGGGCTGGTGTAGCAGGTGCAGAGCTGCTTTCTTCATGCAGAGAGCCAGATGGCTGGTTAATTGTCCCAATCACTGAGTAAGGTTTGGCCAAGTCTCCTGCTCAGCTCTCAGTTCTGCTGTTGCACTGCTAAGCTGGGTCTTGTGGCTTTATGAGGGCTTCGGGGACGTCTCTGAGCATCTGCACTTCTGTTAGTCGTTGTTCAGTGTGGTTAGGTTCAAGCCTTGAAATGGTTCCTTGCTGGTCTTTGTTTTCTTAAAACTGCCTAATGCTTAACAGGAGCAAAGACTGATCTGAGTCAGAACATCTTGCCTACACTGTTGTTAGTACTGAGGTATGTTTGGGATAAAGAAAAAGCTTCAGCTGGGAAACTGTACTCTGGAGGTTTATTTCTCTGGGATTCAAGGTGAACAGAATCACAGAACGTTAGGGATTGGAAGGGACCTCCAAAGATCATCTCCCTGCCAGAGCAGGATCACCTAGATCAAGTCACACAGGAACACGTCCAGGCAGGTTTTAAATGTCTCTGGAGAAGGAGACTCCACAACCCCCCTGGGTAGCCCGTTCCAGTGCTCCATCACCCTCAGTGTGAAGAAGTTCCTTCTGATATTTATATGGAGCCTCCTACGTTCCAGCTCACACCCACTGTCCCTTGTCCTGTCACGAGACATTGAGAAGAGCCTGGCTCCATCCTCCTGACACCTACCCTTCACATATATCTGTTAGTTACCTGTTACAAGACAAGAGTTGGGGGAGTGGAATTTTGAGGGGAAGAGTATTTTGGTTTGTTAGTGTTTCCAGAATCCTTTTTTAAGACAGTTGTTCTTAATTGTTAGGAAGCAATGGTAAATGCTTATTTGACTGCTGTGCTTGAGGGGATGTGCTAGACTAGGAAGGCTTTTAAATTGGTGATAGAATAGCAAATGAAGTGAGTTTGCTTATCTACATGCCGATACTTAGTCACTCAGTGTAGTAACTGCAACTGTAGTTGATGTGCAACCTCGTTGTACAAGTGCATTCGTTTATGACATATCATGTACGTTACTCAGTCAGGTGCTTTTGTCTCAAGACAATCCACTTACGGAACAACACATCATTTTAGGAGATACAGCTGTGGGATGCTAGGTGTGAAGGATGGGATGAAGCAGAGTAACGGTGTTATGTCACTCACCGCTGTAGCAGATTGAATTCAGAGGATGCCCAGGTGTTTCCAATAGGCAGCAGTTTCACCCAGCGCTGAAAAGGCAGTCTCTTGGTCTCATGTGTCCTGTGTTGACAGTTACTCGAGCAGCTTCATCAGGTTGTCCATCATGAGGAGCCTGTCTATGGGAAAGATTAACTTTGTGAGTCGGTACGACACAGCTATTGACCTTTTTGCATTTAGAATGGATGAATGCTGCTCTGTCTTTTTGTTTGCTTGTTCCTGGTCCAGTGTGCTGCACCTGGATCTGTTTTGCACAGCTTTTCGTAGTGGTGTTTTGACTTGGGCTCAGACAGTTACAACCGATGCTACAGTCGTACCTCTAGGGGAAGAGCTTTGCATGTTCCGGTGTGCTTGTCTTTGATGCGTTTGTCTCTGTTGTGTTTACCCACCACACAGCACATGATTAATACCAGAAGGTCTGTCCAAGGTCTGACTTATCTGAACTCATACCTCCTGCTTTTTTTTATGACGAAATAGCAGCAGGAGAATGGCAGTGGTAAATATTTCCTCGTTAAACATCTCTCGTTAAGTTCTGCGCCTGGAGAAGCGGTTGAACGTAGCTGGTGCAAGTCTGATTTACAGTTTCCCGCATGAGTTGTTTAATTCCTGGCCCGTGGAGTCGAGGCGTGGTTTTAGCCACTGCAGCACGTGTGCACTAACGTAAAATGCTATTTATGCACCGGGGGGGG
>VXBP01002399.1:242995-261741 GCA_013400115.1 Rhinopomastus cyanomelas
GGGGGGGGTTACCAAGTAACAGTTGCTGAGGGAAAGGCAGCCTTAACTGCGTGAGGGCTGCGCTGAACTCTGCCAGTTCAGTACTGCATTGACATAGATTTTGCACGTTAACGTAATGGGATTTGCTCTGGGCTACGTGTGAGCAAAACCCTGGGGGGAAAAACCAGCAATATAGTTTGGGGAGTTTGGAGAGTTGGAGCCTTTCTGCACCCGAGTCATAGGATCATAGGATGTTAGGGGTTGGAAGGGACCGAAGAGATCATCGAGTCCAACCCCCCTGCCAGAGCAGGACAAAACTATCTCACACAGATCACAGAGGAACACATCCAGGCGGGCCTTGAAAGTCCCCAGAGAAGGAGACTCCACGACCTCCCTGGGGAGTCTGTTCCAGTGCTCTGTGACCCTCACAGCAAAGAAGTTCCCCCTTGTGTTGAGGCGGAACCTCCTCTGCTGCAACTTACACCCATTGCTCCTTGTCCTATCACAGGGAGCAAGTGAAAAGAGCCTGTCCCCCCCTCCTGGCCAGCCTTCAGATACTTATAAACATTGATCAAATCTCCCCTAAGTCTTCTCTTCTCCAGACTAAAAAGCCCCAAGTCCCTCAGCCTCTCCTCATAAGCCATGCCCTCCTGTCCCCTAATCATCCTCGTAGCCCTCCGCTGGACCCTCTCCAGTAGATAGTCCTGTGGATGGAACCCCAGCTTTTCCTTCCCACTGCACCTTTCCATGCCACACCATGATGGTGGGCCCTGATGTATTTGTGTATTTATATCTGTCCGTAGATAAAAGGGTTTCCATATGTTATCCTTATGTTTTGCGTGTATGCCCTCCTCCAGGGAGAGGAGGGTTGTGGCAGGCAAACAAAAAGGCTGTTGTGACTCAGGGACAGACTGGGTGTTGTTAATATAGGGAGAAGTTTGCCTTGAGCCATGTCTCCTCTAGTAACTATATTTACTCCTAATTTTGCAGAGAGGTTACCAGAGGATTTGTGTTTTCTAAGGATTTATTTTCAAGGAATGCTAGTCTGGGAAGGTCATGTGTTTAGCCTGGAGACAGAGTTTACATATCAGAAAACATTTCAATTAAGTGATGAATCTTCCCTTTAAATCCCATCCAGTGGAAGTTACACTGAGGCTTTGAGCTGAAGGCCTTTGTAAGCTGATGAAAATGAGCCATTGAACTGTCGTGAAGTCCCACAGCTTTTAACTAATTTCTCTGTTACAAAAGCTTCTTTTTGTCGGCAAATACTTGGAAGATGGGGGCGAGTGTGTGTGTGAATAATTATTGCAGTGGGAAGGTACCATGAGCTGATTAGGCTGCGTGGTTTGGTCGTTTTGGACTTGTTGTTAATTGTGTCATTCATTATGTTGGTGTACATAAAAGATGGGGAAAATAGATGTTGGTAAGAAACGACTGCCACACTCCTCTTACAAAAGCGGCGTGCATCTCCGTCGGGTGCATTTAGTCGTTAGATGCTTGGTTTCATGTAACAGCATTTTATCTGAGCCCAAGGATGGTTTTTGTTAATCATAAATGCATTGATTGAGAAATGCATTATAGCTGCGAGCTGAGCTCACGTATTTGCCTGGGCTTTTCAGTAGCCAAGACTGCCACTGTCATTGTCAACTTTGCAAAACTCACTGGATCTGTTTACTCTCAGCAACTGATTTTTAACCCCACTGGTATCATCACTGTGAAAGCTGTGTATGTTTTTGTTCCAGGTGTTGTAAAGTCTCCTGATGTTTTTTATGGGTTCATTTAATTCTAAAGTCTCGCTGCATTTTTTGCCTGTGTTTCAGAAGTATCTGAGCGTTTTTGTAGTCTCTCATGCAGTCTACCCATTTTGGTTCTGAGGCCAGAAACCTTTCTTTCTGGGAAGAAATGAGTCCCAAGTGCTTCACTGCTCAGTCAGGCTCCTGTTTTTCTGCATCTCTCTCTGACCTGCTGTGTCTGCTCAAGTGGTTTTAAACTGGTGTATTAGGTACAGCTCTTCCCTTGGGAAGCTGTCATCACTGGTGATGAGCAAAATATCTTTAAAGTCTACAGCAGAAGCAAAGCAGAACAAGAGCAGACAAACTGTCAGCACAACTCTACATACCTGTCCTTCCAAACCCTTTCCTGTTGTGTTATGGGGACTCGTGGGTGTCTTTTCTCTCAAATGCCCAAGTTTAGGAGAACTGGGGTTAAACCCTTTTGCTAATAGAGCCTGTTTTTGCCTTGTATGTGAGGAGCTGCTCATTAGCTCCAAACAGCTGTCATACGATCGTTTACAGTCACTCACCTAAATGGATGCAAAAAATAAACAAAACCTTCACTGCAAAGCTACTTTCTGGCCCTTTGGCCCCTAGCTGGTCCTAGTGGATTGACTTAACCCATTTCAGGTGCAGGACTTTGCATTTGCCTTTACTGAACTTCATGGAAATTTTGTCTGTTTATTCCTGTAGTGTGTCACAGTCCCTCTGAAGAGCAGCTCTGCCCGTTCTATGCCAGTCTCTCCATTTTTTATTACCCACATCTTTGATAAAGACATTAAGTGATATTTCTCTTGGTGCTGGTCCCTGAGCAATGTGGCTGTTGACTGTCAGCTGGACTTGCTGTCTTTGATGACAATCCTCTGAGCCTGGTGATCTGACCAGTTAGCCACCCCTTGTATTCCATCTGCTCAACCCTTACAGTCTTGGTCTGACTGCGTGGTTAGAGCAGCAGACCGTGAGAGGCTGTGTCACATGCCACGCTAAAGTCAAGGCGTTTGATGTCACGCTTTCCCCTCATAACAGTCATTTCATTGAGGCTGTCAGCTTGGTCACATACCATTTGCCCTTGGTAAATCCAAGCTGGCTGTTCCCATGCACCTTCTATCCAAGGAGCACAATTGCTGTTAAGGCCGTTACGTCATCTGCCTTTCACGCAAAGATGAAAACAGCTGAGCATTGAAATGCCATGTATTATGTCTCCAGTGCATTATCATCACTCCTCCACTGTGGATGCAGAGGTTTCTGTTGAGCACAGAGTGTACCCTACCTTTGTCAGTCTTTTGCACTTCAGTAAAGTACTGAAGCACTTTGGGATAATTGACAAAAATACTGGAGATGCGGCTGCTTTCTTTCAAGAGAAATCTGCAAAAAAGACAGAAGGGACGTTAAGTGCACTCCTAGTCGGATGATGATCCTTGCAAGAGAGGTGGACGCTGGCCACAGCTTCACAAGGCTTGCCAAATTGGTACCAGCCTGTGGATGCTAACTCCAAACAGTAGAGAGCTAGTGTTGAGTGGTCACAGAAGACAAGCAACGCTGGCTAGCTAGGCTGAGGGGTTTGGGGGTTTTCTCTGTGTTTGCTTTTAATTAAATGATTAAAAGAGAGAGCGATCTGGAAACCAGGCACTGCAGGAAAAGGCACAAACTGGAGAAGAGAATCAGTGCTCCTGCTTACAGTTTGAGACAGACCCAGGCAGTGGACAGAAGTTCTTGTTGGTAAAGCTCCACTCTCCACCACCAAGCCTAGAGCTTGCACAGTGATGACTATAAATGGTGCAAAAGTGGCAATTATTGAAATCACTGCTTTGTGGTTTTTTACATACGGGTCTTGGATTTCAGCACCATACAGATACGCCTTTGTGTACTGCCTCCTCCTCGTGAGGATGCTTTTCTCGAGGTGTGCAGGGTTTTACTAGAACCACGTTAATGAATCAAACTGGTAAACTGAATCATCTTTTTAAATGCTGGTTTCTGTTTGCTTTTTGGCTCATTGGGTAGTAAGGTGGCTGCTTGCAGGTTGTATTTCTGGTATTTGCTGTTTCTCCCATCTGTACCTGCATGAGTCATTCATCGTCATCATATCTGATACTTCCTTACAATTGGTAGTAGAGAAGTTAGACCTTGATTGTTGCAGCCAGCTGCAACTTTCTGTTGCTTGTTTCTCAGGCTTGATTTCTTTGCCTGACTTGATGCTTGGGAAATGGTAGGTACCAGGCTAAAATTATGCTGTCTCTGTAAATCAATTATTTTTTTAACAAACTCCAACAAAACAAAAAATGTTCCTGAATAACATGATTGTTATAATGCAGATCCCATCTGTCCTAGTCAGTGATTAGATTATCTGTTCATCCCTCTGCAAAGGTCTGAGAAGAACCCTATGAACCATTTATGTTATGGTGCATGTATCATCAAACAGGACAGCTGAGGATGTTTGATCAGTCTCTTATTTTTACAGTGTACTCAAAGGAAGCAATTAGCATTACAGGAAAAACTCCCTTATTTCTAGGTGAGTAACACTGTGTATGTGCTGATGAATCAGGTGTCTGTCACCTGAGGCTGAAGAAGCACTAAGTGTGTGATCTCGGCGAGTCATTTCCCCAGCTCTCAGGGTTTGTCTTACTGCTGGCTCGTTGTGCTAAGCTGCAGTAGTTAACTTGAGGTGACTACATTTGAAAGTTAGCAATGTTTTACATTTTTCTTTTACTAGAAGAAAAATGTCATGTTTTATCTGTATTAATTGTGTGTTAAGTCGCGAGGCTATGTTTGGAACTAGCCCTAACGTCACCAAAGTGAGGATAACCATTAACCAGACTGTGTGTAGATGTCTACAGCCCATGTGCTGGGCAGCATGAGGGATGTCTACAGCCCATGTGCTGGGCAGCATGAGGGATGACTACGGCCCGTGTGCTGGGCAGCGTGAGGGATGTCTACGGCCCGTATGCTGGGCAGCGTGAGGGATGTCTACGGCCCGTGTGCTGGGCAGCGTGAGGGATGTCTACGGCCCGTGTGCTGGGCAGTGTTAGAATGTAAGTGTGTCCCAGAGGAAGTATCAGGACATGATGGTGGAGCTGGTATAAGGAACCTGGCCTTGCAGCTANCGGATGACTACGGCCCGTGTGCTGGGCAGTGTTAGAATGTGTGTCCCAGAGGAAGTATCAGGACACGACGGTGGAGCTGGTATAAGGAACCTGGCCTTGCAGCTAGTGCTGTCTGATGTCAGGCTCCGAGTGATGGCCCTCAGCATGGCTGGAAGTCCCAGTGAGATCAGGTACGTGCTCATGAAAATAATTTTATCTCACAACTGCATAAACATTCTGGAACTGTTGCTGCAGAATCAAGCAGTGGATCCTCTGTGGGTTTTGTAGCTTGCTTCTTGCCTTAGAGGACTTTCAGATACCAGTTGTGGAGCAAATAATGGGATTGGCCTCTGCTATCCATTAACACTGGAAGCTCTTCATGGTTTGCTGCTGTTACTTCTGTTGTTCTCCTGCTCACAGTGGTTGTTGCAGTTTGAAGTCCAACTTGGACATCTTAAACACAGACTGAAAGGTTGCCTGAAAGTAAACAATTAGAATGTCATGGTGTCGGGCATGTTTGGGTAAACAGTTAGCTTTGCGTTCTTCCCCCACCCCGAGTGTTTTGCCTCTGAGACTTTGTTATTCCCTTTGGAGATGGGAGAGTTCAGCTGTTGAACATGCAGGTTAGCAGTTCAGCTCGTTAGCTTAGGACGTGTGCTGCAACGGGCTATTTCTCCTCTAATCACCTTGCCGCAGTGGTGACCGCACAGTAGTTTCTGTGAGAGCGTCTCTGTGTTGGCTCAAAGCACAGAGTGCTGCTCGTTTGCTTTTAGAAAACAAGGTGGAGCAAATAAGGAGCAAAATAATGTCGAGAAATACCTGTATTTACATTTTCAGAATGGCAGTCTTGTTGATGATTGCCTTTGTACTACCCCCACAGATCCTGACATTTGACAGTATTTTCTTCCAAGTGGTGTCTGTGTGTTTGCACTGCTCTGTGCATAGCACCTGGGCTCATTCTGTGGGCACGGAGCAACAAAACTTGTTTTCTTCACGACTGCTGAATAGCAAATGTGGCTTCTCCCATTGAGCTGGGGTTGGGGCTGTGTGGTGCACCGCATCCAAGAGCTAGTTTGGTTCAGCTCTCTCCCTCCTTTCGTACTGTTCAGAAAGATTATTTTTACTGCCACCTCTCATCCAGCTCCTTGAGAGCCTCACAAAGTATTGTGAGCAGCTTAGCTTGAGGGGATGGTGAAGAGGAAGGAGGATACAGGATGGAACACGGCTGAAGCCGTGGAGGAATGCGCACTAGTGAGAAGCTGAATCATCTGGGTTCGAGTACTTTGCCACCTCTGAAAGAGAAAGGTGCCTTTTTCTCCACAATGTAGCACCCCCAAAAGAAAAAAACCTTTTTGTACAAGGTTTAGGAGGCATTCAAGGTCAGGCTTGATGGTGTTCTGAGCAATCTGTTCAGGTTAGAGATACTCCTGCTTGTTATAGAGGGTTTGGACTAGATGGCCTTTGGAGTTCCCCTGCAACCCAATGCAATCTATGATTCTATGATTTTGTCTTATGGTGCAGAAACAAATGCATTGGTCAGTACTCTGGTCAAAACTTTGATTGAACCTACAAGTATTGGAGGTAAATATATTATAGTATCATTGAGTTTTAGTAAATTTTTCTGTGCTTTGGTTGAAAATATGTTTTGCAAGGTTACAGACCACCAAGTGATGTAAATCAGTGAGAATGATCTTCCTTCCAAATCAGTATGTTGGAACAATTCCCTTCTAAAATTAACTGCTTGGTGTTTGATTTAAATAGTCTCTTACTTCTTGGCAAGTAAATGTAAATGGTGCTTTCTAAGTGCTGAAAATGCGTTGGCAGTTTTTAGGGAGCTGAATGGATCTAATTTTGATTATGAAGCGCTTTTCCGTACCAGCTCGTGGGCTTTCTTTCATCATGAGCTAAAAGCTTGGAAGCAAAAATTAAAGAAGTTAGAAGAGCTCAAAGCTTGGAAGCAAAAATTAATGAAGTCAGAAGTCCATTTCTGTTGTCCAGTGGCAGTTGTTTCAGGGAGTGTTTCCTGCTCACTGAGCCCAAAGGGGATTTGGATTAGCCCTGATGTCACAGTGAGTAGAACAGCAAGACAGTTCTTTAGAGCTGCCTGCCCTTTTTGCCCCTTTTGTGGGACACATGGAGCAAACACTACAAAGATACTCTCAGTAAAAGCCATTCTTCAACCTATAGAAATGATTCAGATCTGTATGCCAGGTATTTGTGTTGCATGCTGGTCCTTGCATGTGGTGGAATTAAGAATAAAATAGCAGCAGTGAAGTTCTGCCTGCCCTGCACTCTGATTTGCTGCGGGGGACTGGGTAGAGCTGAACTGTTGTGCCAGGTGCTGGGTTCCTTCTGCGTGTCTAGCTGGCACAGTTATGCTTCAGCTCTTCATAGCCCACGTAGCCACGTGTGTTCCATTTCAGCAGGGCTTTGGACTCAACCATTTTTATTGCCAAGGGAAGCCTCACCTGCTTGCTTTGAAATAAGGAGATGCTGGCTGCAGAGGCAGGATGCCAGCTGTGCTGGCCTTTGTTCAAAAATGCCTGCCAGGGGTCAACTGCAGTGCTGAAAAAGCCAGAAGATTTTCACAGCTGGACACCCAGAAGGTGTTTTTCTGTTGTTCAGGTGGCAGACTTGCTTTTTTTCTGACAATCTTGTATCACTTTTACAGTTAATATTCGAGATGCTCTGTAACAGCTTCCATTTTATAATATAGTTCACTCAAAATACCTTCTAGGTAATGGAAGGAAGAAGGTAATATTAAACTGAAATGCTTCCTTGTGGACAGGGTGATCAGACGTAGGAATAGACTGCCCAGGGAAGTGGTGCAGTAAACTCTTAGGTATTGCAGGAAGGACTGGATGTGACTCTTAGTGCTATGGTCTAACAGCGTGGGATGCTAGGTTGTAGCCTGGGCTTGATGATCTTTGAGGGCTTCTCCAGCCTCAATAATTCTGTGATTCTGTGAATATTAGATTATTTTATGTACTCTTCTAAGACACTCTGATTACTTTCTTGTTCCTTGCCCACTATAAGCATCCTTACGTGCAATGAAGCAGATTTGCTTCAGGGATGGAGGGGTTTTTGTTTCTTTTTTCAGCCTCCATGAGCAGCAGGTAAATGCAGCAGCACACAGCCAGCAGTTGGTGGGAGTCTGGGAAAGGGCTGTAGTCTCTCACTGAGTATCATGACATCAGGTAACTTTTGCACTGAATCGTAGTGGGAATTGTGAAGGTTCCCAAACATACTGCAAACACAGGGAAGTGTTCTAAGAGCTCTCTGTGCCTTTGCTTCTGTTGCTGTCAGTGCTGCTGTGCAGCCCAGCAGCCTGCAGAATCCTCGTGGTATTGCTCTGAAGCAGGTTTGTCCTGCTGCTGAGTGCCCTGCTCTGCCACTGCATTGCGTTTCTCACAGGGATCTGCTGGCTCTTGGACCTCACCTCCTCTTCCTGGGGTTCAAATGGGCTAATCACAGGTTTACTGCCCCAGAGCTCCCCTAGGAGGATTCAAGGCTGAGTATCTCTAGCAACATGGGCAGTGGCGCTTTCATATTCATGCCAAACTCAGACTTACCGTACAAGAAGTTCTATACACAAGGTTGAAAGGTAATTTTTGCCTGAGGAAAAAAGCCCCAAATATTTGCACTCCTCTCTCCTTGACCAGGGGATTGTTATTTTGCTCTTTTTAAAATGGTTATAGGTCCGGATATGTTTCCCCTCCTAACTGTTGTGCATTGTTCTACAGCTAGTTGCTAGCTTTTGCGTCTTCGTTGTGCTTTTAGCTCGGATCAAGTATTTGGATGCTTAAATGACCTTTTAGAATCTTTTTCTTGTTTCTTTGATATTTATATGAATTCTTTAAAGATTTATGAACACAGTAGGGTATAAAAGTAGGATTTATTAGCAGAAGGGAACATACTTGGGCTTGTACAATTTATTAGCTTTTCCGAAATACCTCAGGTGGTGCTGTTTGAAAATTACAAGCCTGATGGCCAGTGCTTGAAGTATTTAGGAAGCCCTCAGGGACGTGCACTGAGGCTCGAGGTTGCAGCTTCACCATTGTGTTTATCACTTAAATCACATCATTTTCTTGAAAAAGTAGAGTGTGAAGTATTTATACCTGTTCAGCACGTGGCAGAGTGCTTAAACATAAACTAGCAAACATTCCATCTAGGTAGGATGAGTGGGCTGTGAAAGCATCAGTCTTGCTAGCTGTCACTCCTCAGACTGTTCTGGATAGCTGGTAACACACCTTTTGTGGAAGAGATTGGCTGTTGTGCCTGATGTCCAAAGTGCCTAAAGTTGGTTTTGTTCAGCAAGGGTTGTGGTGGCTCCCCTGATGCAAGAGGTCAAGATCTGCATCCATCAGTGTACCTGCCAGATGCTGTTTGCAGTGGCACCACAGGAAAACCACCTGGGTTCAGAGCAAGCAGCACATGTGCTCTAATAACACTGGTTTCAGGTCAAATGTTCCAGGGGCAGTCAAAACTCGGTGTGATGTCAAGTGAAGTTTTTAGATCCTTAACAGTGATCTTCACAGCTTTGTACTGTGTGTGCCACTGTGCTGCTGGCACAGTCAATATGGAATTGTGCTCTGTAGGACCAGGGTGGGACTGAAAAGCAAGTCACCAGCTCTGTCCATGCCTGTCTGAATTGTATGTGATTCACAGTCAGGTTTCCTGTGCATGGTTTCGGGTATTAATGTGCAAAGAGTGAAACACACATCACAAGATTCTTCCTTCAATTTGCACATATTGACCTGGAGCATTTTTTTTGTCCTAACATGTCTTGCAGATTCTTTGCTGTTCTAGGAGAATTCCTAAATCTGGTGGTGTCTCAGAGTTCCTACAGAGCACTGGGTCACTCACACAGCCTTTCCTCTCCCTCTACCCTTGTGTGTAAGGGTACACAAGTCTGAGCTTGTTGGGGCTTTTTAAGTCCCAGCAATGGGGGGATTGGTAAAACTGTCTAGTAGCATCCTTTGGATCCAGTTATAAAATATGAGGACCCCAGTGTGGTTGGGAACCTTTTCTCAAAATGCAAAACAGTTGTTACAAAGACATGATATCCTGGGTGTTAACCCCATTTGTAAGAACTCCTTCACAAACAGAAGTTGTTTTCCGTGCCTTTCCTAAATGGAGGGAAGCACACAGGAAAACAGGTACTAGAATGTAGTGGATCTTTGAGTTGGAATTCAGTGGGTTTTACTTCCATAAAAAACCTTCAGTACAGTCGGTATTTAAGGTTTTAAAATAGACACTGAATGCATTTCATCAATTTTGATGTGATTGAGGGGACCCAAACCTTTCTCAAAGGGCCTTTGTCTGCCTTGGAGGTTAGTTGATGGGATCCCTTTGTTTGAAACTTCTTTGGAAATTCCCCATCAGTGACATTAGTACTGCTGACGCTGAGAGGAACAGAGAACTGTCCTTGAAGGAAACTAGTTCTCTCTCTTTTCATCACCCTGTCATCTTTTTTCATTCTTTTACCTTTAAATAAGGTTTTCACATATGCCCAGGAATAAGAGAATAATTACTGAATGTAAAGTTATCAAGTAGAGGATATTTTGAGTATTTTATTTTAGAAACCAAATGTAAAGAATCTGTAGAAGTGAAAGTGAAACTGATCATGCAAATGACACCATGATTCTATGATTAGCTTGATGTTTAAAAGAGTTGTCTGAAAATTAAAGGGACATTTTGGACCCTTTTGCAGCTAATAAGGGTTGTATCTGACTTCAAAACTCCTCACAATGGATTTTGAGACTGGTGGAGGTCTCAGAGAAGAATATAACATGGAACTTTTCCAGCTTTCATGAAAAAATATAGTTAGCACATAATATAGGGATGCAGAATAAAAAAGTGGCAGCAACCATGACTGTTAAGAAATACTGCTGGAACTGGCAGGACACGATGTGTTTGGTGGAGCATAGAGGAGCAGTCATGCATTTGAGGGGTCTGTGTTGCCATCACGGTGGCATTTTTGAAGGAGTACATTTCCATGATTTCCAGATACGTCTTTCTAAAATTATTTTTCCCTCTGGAACTCCATGGAAGATCAGTTAGCTCTGCTGAGATGAGGCAACATCTCCAACGTCCTGAAGGTACGCTATAACCTGAACGTCACACAGACGTTTTGTGACTATTAAATGTAGTCTCGTGTGGTAGTCTTCAGGTGACTCGCAGAAGAGAATCACAGAACATTAGGGATTGGAAGGGACTTCAAAAGATCATCTAGTCCAATCCCCCCTGCCACAGCAGGATCATCTGGGTCCAGTTGCATAGGAACATGTCCAGGCAAGTTTTAAGTGATAGAATCATTAGGGATTGGAAGGGACTGTCCAGAGCAGGAGACTCCACAACCTCCCCGGGCAGCCTGTTTCAATGCTCTGTCACCCTCACCGTGAAGGAGTTCCTTCTGATATTGATGTGGAACCTCCTGTGTTCCAGCTTACACCTATTACCCCTTGTCCTATCATGAAATGACACTGAGAAGAGCCTGGTTCCATCCTCCTGACACCCACCCTTCACATATTTATAAACCTCAATAAAGTAACCCCTCAGTCTCCTTTTTTCCAAGCTAAAGAGACCCAGCTCACTCATCCTTTCCTCATAAGGGAGCTGTTCCACTCCCTTCATCATCTTCGTGGCTCTGCACTGGACTCTCTCCAGCATCACTGCAGAAGTGTGAGATCAGGAATGTTTTGCAGAACTCTTCATCCTGGTGTGGAGTTGCATTATTTACTGCTTGTGGATCTTACGATTGTTGCTGCCTACAACTGTTTAACCTTTTGTCTTTGTTCCAGACTGGTGGTTTATTACTAGATAGTTCTGCTTTTAATCCTCTAGAAACACTTACTTGGCTTTTGAGGTGGCGTCTCTGGTTTATCTTAATTTCATAAATGTAGCATAGAGGAAGAATCAAGTATGCCCCCCCATTCTGCTAGATGCCCTGGCCTAAGTGCAGGGGAGGTAAGGTGCTAGGGACAGGCATGAATGAGAGAAGGAACTGGCAGCAGTTTATGCAGTCTCAGTCTGTATTTTCTTGCTGCAGTTGGAACTTCTGTGACCAGAGAGGAAATTTCAGGCTGGTTTCAGTTGTGCCATTGAGATGGAGGTTAACGTACAAGCTAAGGACATAAGAAAACAAAGTAGCTTGTAAAAGGCAGGAATGAGACCACAGACAATACAAAGATCTTCTTCAGCTGGATTTCTTTAGTTCTCTTTTAGACATGAAGCTTCTGGAATCACTGTGTGGTTTCCAGTCAGGAGTTGTGACTCTTCTGTGTGTTTTTTGTCATTGCAAACATGAAGTGACCGAGTAACGGGTTTATAGTTAAAGGAGAAGACACAAGCACTTCCTCACTGGCAGACAAAGATGACAAGGTAGTTAAAAAGCTGGCTTGAATAACCCAGAGCACAACTTTCCATTCCAAAGCCCTGTGTTTTCTTGAGGACACAGCTGCCTCAGTCAGTGAATGTGCTTCACGGCGCCTCTTGACCTGACCTGGGACTGCAGTGCCTGCCTCTTACCGTAACTCAGCATTTCGTAGTGTTTTCCATAAATACCATCTAAACAGGCACTGCTTGCCCCAGAATACAAGTCGCCTTGCTTCTTGCACTAGTGGGTTCATATATAGCCAAAGCCTGATTTTTGATACTGCTATTGGTTTGCAAATATTTTGATTACTTTCAGTTATTTGTGCATTTGCCCGTCAAAGTTTAGCAGTGTTGTGTAATAAGGAGGCTGCAGCGTTCAGTTGGCGTAAGGAGAAGTATTTGTGCGCTACCTTCAGATTTATTGGTTCACTAAGACAAAAATGTCAACAGAAAGAAACACAAAAATGGAAAATGTCAACAGAAAGAAAATGAAATATGAGGAGGGAAGGTGGAATGTCACTGGTCTGTCGTGGTTTTTAGTGTCTCTCCTATTTAGGTGTCTTTTTTTGCCCCCCATCTTGTGTCCTCCAGTCAGATTAAAAGGATCTGAACCCCCCCCCGTGTTTTCTGAGAGTATTTTCCCCTGATGTTTTTCAAAAACACACATGTATGCATGTAGTAAAGACACCAAAACCTGCTGTGTTAGTGATTCTGTACTCATTAAGGATGCCATATCTGTGCAGTTAAGAAGTTTGAAGAATGATTCTGGTTGATGACAAAACAAAGACCTCATCTGAAGGAATTCTTGTTTTACAGAATGCTGAAACCAAGGTGGAGGAAGCAGCTAAAGAGAGTCCGAAAGCAGCCAGACTAACTCAGCAGTCTTCAGAGGATAATGAAGTCTTTGGTGAGTTACTCGGATAACTGAAAGTGGTATTTGATCTGTTTGCTCAGAAAAAAGGAAGAATTTCTATAAAGGCCTTGTGATCTGCTTAATGTTGGCGTCACAGCGTTGGAGTGCGGCCATACAGTTTCACAGAGACCTGGAAATGCAGAGCAAAGGACCAGGAATAAACCAAAGAGGGATCAAGGGTCTAAAATAAACAATCTGTTCAGAAAGAATTTGTTACCACAGATAAGAAAGACTGAATCCAAGTCTTCATCAAATTTAAAGATGTGTGCAGCGTATTTATGTCTGTCCACGATGGACAGCACGAGGGGTGAGTTCTTGGAATATCAAAAAGAAAGATTTCATTACATGTTGGGAAGAGGAATCCTAAAACAATTGCTAAAACATCGAGGTGTGTCGTCTAGAAAGTGTGGAGTTTCATCATTGTGGGCCTTTAAAAACATACTAGACAAGTAACTGACTAAGTTAAGGAATTGTAGTTCATCTTGTGGCAGAGTGATAGACTCGGCGACCTTTTGAGGATACCTGGAGGCTGCGGTTTTATAGGAGCTCCTCTTAAGTTTTCTGTGAATCCCCCCCCAGTCACCCTATAGATTTCGTAAGTAGTTTTGTTATTTGATCTGAAAGCTGATTTTGACCTTTTCTTCTGCGTTCAGTGTTGGAAAATAGCCAAAACCCCTGTATTATTCCTCCTTTGCGTTGCCATTAGAACTCCAATAAAAAAGCAGCATTCTAGCAGTGCAGGCGTGGCGAGGGCAAAGCTGGAAGTTTGTCGGTTGGGGTGGTGTTTAGCTCCAGTGTGTTCTGGAGTGGGAACTCAAGATCTGCAGAAGTCATGTGGATTTTATTAAGGCTGACTAGCTTGAGTTTGGGCGAGCCAAATATTTTTAATACAGTAAGGAATCTTTTTCTTTCAAAGTACATAAAGGAATGCAGCCTGGATAATTGAATCTTTCTTGCTGAATATGGAAACAATGCCTGTGACCATCAAAACTGGCTGTCCTTGGTGAGATAATGCAGTGTGATTGGCACGTGAGTCGAGTCCCTGGTATGAATGTTTCCAGCACTGGTCACATACAGGCAGTGTGAATCTGAAGAGTCAACAAGTGGACTCAGCAGCAGGGTTTCAATGTTGTTCATTCAGAGGTAAGGCTATTGCCTCACTTCCTCTGCATCTGCCCCACCAGTTACTTGCTGTAGATCCAGTGTTACTGGTTATAGAGCCCTACGGCACTGTATAATGTGCAGCTGAAACCATGTCCTTCCTCAGTCCAGAGCTGTGCTTTTTCCGTCTGCGGGAACGATGGAGCCAGGGAGCAAGGAGACCTCTGTGTGCCTCTTTCCACCAGGAAATCTCGGGCTTTTAAATCTTCCCTCTGTTCCGATCACTAACCTCTTGTGCTAGTGAATGTGAACTTAGAAATTAAAAGCCATGAGGGTTACTGCTGGTGATCCTTGCCCTCCCGACGGAGCCCTTTACTGATTTAAGAAGGTTGGCGTGCAGCATGCTGCGTGTTCTTTAAACCTAATGGTTTACTAACAAATTACTGAATATTTCCGTGTTTCAAATCTGCAGAGTGAGCTGCATAGCTTACATAAACCAGTGATCAGCCTTCGATAACTTGGCACCATGAAGAGGAAAGTTTCCTTCCAGCAGCAAAACCAGTGGGGCTACAGCATTTTAATCAACACGCTACAAATGCAAATGCAGTCTGTCGTCTTTTTTCTTTCCCCTTCTGGTCAAGTGAGGAAGTCAAAGTGGGCGGAAGTTGCAAATGAAGCCACTTCAGTGTGAGAGTCTCTGAGAGTCACGGAGAACATTTTGGCAGACACAAGTGCTATGTTTTGAAAATGACACTGTACTTACCTCTCCCTGAGGTTCTGGGCAATTTTTTTGTACGATGTTCAAGTTCGTCTCATAGGGAATGAAGTTTTAAGCCTCAAACAGTGTTTTCCCTGGGTGAGTTATTTGTTGTCCTGTGATTTCAATGATTAGATCACAGACCCTGCTCAGTGATTCTCCCTCTGGCTCAATCTATTTCGTGCTATCCTTCATCTCTTTCTTCTTTCTTTTTCCCCAGTGCTGCCAATTATAACGAGCACCAGGAGTTGGCTAATTTAGAGCCTCATCTTTGAGCAGAATCCCTCTTCTGCAGAATTTTAAATAGCCTCTGGTCTCTTTGTGCGGTCGCAGCACAGTCTCCTTTTCTCACGCAGGTCTCTGTCTTCTGTGCCTTTCTAGTGATTCTTCACAAAGATCACCGTCCTCAGCTTTCTCTGGGCAATGCCACCCCCTACAGAAAGGTCAGCCCAGGCAGCAGAGAAGCCCAGCCCTGCCTGAGGCAGCTCCTGAGCCCCAGCATCCGTGGCTGCTGCTTCTCTGTGGGTGGGCAGAGGGTGCGGGGAGGAGCCGCGCCCCCTGCGAGCTCTGTCTGTCCCTCCTCTCAGAAGCCACCCGGTGGCAGCAGCTGCCAGTCCCTGGAAGCCACCACAGAGCCTGGACTGCAAGGTCAAGGGCTCTTTAGCAAAGGAGACAGCAATCCCTGGCTTTAATCCTGTCTCCCCCATCTCCGGGGTCAGTGTTGTCTTGGACCAGGTGACAATATGAGATTTCAGAACACGAGAACCTTCTGCACTGCGGGCACCACGGAGCAGATGTGATTGCTAGAGGCTGTTACAGAAGGTACCTCAGGGAACTGAACTGTTTGAGTGCAGCAAGTCTTTACTTGCTCTTAAATCCTTACTCCCAGAATAACTCTGTTTTCTGCAGCCCCTGTCAGTTGGGTACCCTTTTAGAGGCAAACTTACTGATTGAAAATGTGATGCTGAAGAACCAAGTGGGGATGTCCCTTTTAAGGCTGCTAGACCAACAGTCTTCTCTGTAACTACAAACAAGGATTGATCCACTACCGTGGAGGGTCACTTCTGAGTGAACGTAAAAGCCTTAGTTGTTTTTCTTCATCTTCTTCTTCATATGAGTTGAACTTGGAATTACCATTCCACAGGGTTGTTTTTGATGGGTTTTTTGCAGTATTTCTCTTAATATTTATTTTTCTACTGGGCTGTAGCTGAAATGTCTTACCAGCAGTCAAGCTGCATGGGACCAGCTGCTTTATGAAATAAGCAAATAAACAAATCAGGTATGCCTAGTGTTCCAGAGAACTAATTCTCAAAGCTGATGAATGTTTTACATGTGAGGGTAGAGTGGAGAAATGGAGCAGAAGGGTAAGGCTACGGGAGAGAGAAGAAATGTAGCTGCACTGTAATGGCATTTGTAACTATGAAATGCTGAATTAACAAGAGTTAGTCTTGTTTGTCCTTTGAAAGGATTTTCTTGTGACGCCCAACAGAGTTCTGTTGTCTTATGTACAGTGAATATGCATCTGTGGTGTGGAACTAGAATGTCTTGCTTGCTGTGAACTGCTGTTGAATGTGCACGTAATCAACGTGGTCTCTGTTGCAACCAGTGTGTAGTCAGGAAAGACTTATGAATGACATCTCGATCAGAGTAAGAGCTGAAAATTGTTGGGTAGAGTGCTAAGCATTTAAAGCAATGCATCAGCAGGTGACTGCTGGCCTTACTTCCAGGGGTCGTTTTCAGAAGTTTATTAGGTCCGTTTCTACTTTACAATTGTGAGGCAAAAGCAGTGGAGCAAACTGCCTGCCAGTCTGACTGCTGGGGAGATGGGACCTCTCCACCTTGTCACAGCAACTTGGAAAAGGAAAAATGCAGCTTGTCACTGATACTTGTGTCTCTTTTTTCTGTGAGCCTGAGCTGGCACAAGATTGCAAGTAAGGAAGAGTTCTCCATGGGAGAAGTGGAACGCACCGAGAGTATGTTCCCCTTTCTGGTAGCAGTGGCAAGTCAAATGTACTAAATTTTCAAGATTCAGTAAGGTTTTGTCTCTGTCTCAAAGATCAGGCCTCAAATCAGATCTGTGGTTGTGCCCGTGGTTCTTTATGGCTTGGTGCATTCCCGCGATCTGTGCTGCATGCCTGGCGTTGGGGTTTGGTGTTTGGGTTTGGTGGGGTTTGGTGAACGTATAAGTGGTGATACAGACTTTCCCCTCGAAAAGCAAAGGTCAGAATTGGAGAGGTTGGATATTTTCTTCCACATAGGCAAGAGGTTAAGTTCTGTTCCAAGCACAGCCAAGCGACACTGAACCATCCAGGAGCACCATCCATCATTGTGCTGTTTCTAATTGGAGCAGTGGGTACGCCCCGAGGTATCTCTTGCACACAGAGCTCAGAGGTGCAGAGCTGTGGTTTGGAACCCTACGTTCAGCACGATTCCACAGCAGCCCTGCCTGATCCTGGCTGATTGCTTATGCTGATGCCTGCTCCTGTGCAGAATGTCCTGCAGGCAGTTGTGTAATCCCCCACAGGTTGAATTTCTCCATGAGATGTCTGCCTGTAGCCATTTGACAGACATACCATGCTCACTGTTGTGGTTGGTCAAGAGCAGTTGCTGAAGTTCTACTGCATCCACACCGAGGAATTGCCCGATGCTGTGTATTTAGTACCAGTTCTTTGAGGGGTTTTTTTTATGTGGTTGAGGTTTTAACGATGGAGTATGAAGCCCATTCTCCTGAAATTATGGGCAGTATCAGACTCTTACAAGTTAACAAACAGTTGTGCAAAATGAACTCACAAGGTGGGAGTGTATGTGATTGTGTTGTATCTGCCTGCATTTTGCTCTCTTCTTGTATCCACTTTTTGCTCTTTGATTCCCATATAAAAATGGGAGTGAGCAGAATGCAAGAGGAGGAGCTGGAAGGCATCTAGCAGCCCCTGGCTGCACAGTGCCTTTATCAGGAGGAGATGCAGTGCTGTCAGGAGCTTGCTAAAAGCTGAGGGTTATTATAGTTCAGTGACCTTCTTTACTGGGAAGCTTCCCTCTGTGTAAACACAATCAATTGTAGGACACAAGCTATGACTTTAATGCAAAATAATGGCCAGCTTACAAGAAAAAAATCAATCTGGGGAGACAGCAAATTGGCCTAAAATAGATGTTATTACCACAGTGCAGTTATTTCCTCTTGCATGAGAGGTAAATGGGGGAATTTAGTGTCCTGTAGTTTTTCATTATAAGTTAAGTAATGATTCTGTTTTTCAAACTGTCCACGTATTTCCACTTTCTTCACCATCCCTTTCCTTTGCCTGGTTTCTTGCAAGAATTGGCCTGTCTGTTTCCATTTGGGGACCACTGGTTTGTTAAAATTACAACAGGACCGGATTAACTTTATGAGATGGAAAGAATAGATGCACTTTTTACTATAAAAGCAGTTGGCGTTTTTTGTGTGGTCGCTGGGTCTGAGGTACTGCCCATGGCTTTCTCTGTGTGCTGTGCGCTTCTATGCCCACATGAACCTTTAGCTGTAGTTTACCTATGGACAAGAGAGTCCAAAGACTTAAGAGCTGCTGTGGTGGAAAGAGACCCACAGGATTTCAGAGGCAGCCGTTGGCCAACTGGTGGGTTTTTGTTGTTATTTTAGGGTTTGAAGCTTTTTCTGAGGTACAGTTAATTGTGGTTTTGATGTTAATTATGTGGTTGGATTGGTTATGGGCTCCTCAGTTCAAGAGGGATGTGGAGCTGCTGGAGAGGGTCCAGCGTACGGCAACAAAGAT
>VXBP01002399.1:261790-274279 GCA_013400115.1 Rhinopomastus cyanomelas
CCTTATGAGGAGAGGTTGAGGGAGCTGGGTCTCTTTAGCTTGGAGAAGAGGAGACTGAGGGGTGACCTCATTAATGTCTACAAGTATTTGAGGGGGGGGTGTCGGGAGGATGGAGCTGGGCTATTCTCAGTGTCATTTCATGATAGGACGAGGGGCAATGGGTGTAAGCTGGAACATAGAAGGTTCCACATCAACCTGAGAAGGAACTTCTTCACAGTGCGGGTGATGGAGCCCTGGGACAGGTTGCCCAGGGGGGTTGTGCAGTCTCCCTCACTGGAGATATTCAAGACCCGACTGGACGGGTTCCTGTGTGACTTGGTTTAGGTGATCCTGCTGTTGCAGGCGGATTGGACTGGATGATCTTTCGAGGTCCCTTCCGATCCGTAATGATTCTATGATTCTATGGCTCATTTGTACAGATTTTCTTAGCAATAGTATTCAAATGCTTTTTTCTGGCAGCCATCAGATGCTTTAAGCCATGACAGTAGCTCTTGGGCATCAAGCTAGTTGATATGCCACATTGATTAATGTACTGCTCTACAGGGGCATCGAAACCCTTAACGTTGCCTTTATCGTGGCACCGGCGTTTGCCACAGAATTAGTACACAAGCACTTAGGGGATTTGAAGAACCCTGTCATGATTTTCTTGGGTTTTCTCATCTGTACCACACGCAAGCGTCATGCATAACAGTGGTTTGTGTTTTTCTTCTTTTGTGGGGACTGGAGTTGCTACTGGATTCATTAGTGTATGGCTCAGAGCCAGCAATGCCTGCTGCATTTTTAGCGCAGGTCTGATGTGCTCTGCTTGCTGTAATTCATCAGCACAATGCAAGACAATAACTAATTTATTCATATTTGAACGCTTGCTCTACAGTAGTCAGATCTGCTGGTTGTCCCAGCCTTGTTTTTTCAGTGAGGCTGTTTATGAGGTGAGGGAGGCACAGTAGGCGTTTGCCATCGCATTGTTGTCCGCTGCACACGTTGTAGCTCATTGTAAAAGTGAGGATGGCTAAGGGTGGTCTCATGTCACACGTTGCTGGGTGGTGATACAAAGCCTAGTCATGGAAACAACTTACTCCTTTCCCAGTGAGTTTTGTCACCTTTGCCTGTTAGCAGGCCACAGCCCAAGGGAATATTTGTTTACACGGGAGAGAGTCCTCAGTGTTCTCCCTCGCTGCCCCTTGTGTAGCATCCAGTTTGGTTAAGGCAGGGTTTTATCTGTAAATGAATTAAAAGTGCTTCTGAAAGGTCTTCATTTGGGGAATGTTGCTGCTGTTCCGTTTCCAGTTTTGTTGAGGCTGAATAAACACTCGGTTCTGGTTGCAGTGAAATGAGCAGCGGAATCGTCCTCTGTGGGCCAGCCACTGTTGTGTGGCGTTGGCTGCAGCAGATGTGGTCATTCAAGTTTAATTACGATGTGACTCACTTTTTAATGCGATGGCCGGGAGAGAACCGGAACAAGTTTCGGTACAGTCTGTTAGGAGAGTACAGGAGCAGCAGCTGAAATTGAGAATCCTTTTGTGTCCTAAAACCAGTGAAATATGAAATCCACCTGCCTTGGCTTCCTGCGGAGTAAGAACTGTGACATTTCACTGCATGTTTCCTTAATCAAGGCCACGTTACCTGACTTAACCCAGAATCATGTCCCGCTGCAGGAATTGTATGAAAATAGCAGATTCCTCCCAGGCTTTCAGTGGTCAGTTGTCCTGGTTAAAGAGACAGTTCACTGGTGATCTGCCCCTCACAGTTACCTCTGGTTACAGAGCTGGGCTCCATTAGGCTGCCCATAGCACCCATCATGAGAGAGACAGAGAGAGCCTAACCCAGACTTTGTCTTACCTCAGTCGTAGAATGTATTTGGCTGGAAGGGACATCCACAGGTCATCTAGTCCAACCCCCCTGCAACAAGCAGGGACATGACTCACTAGACCAGATTGCTCAGAGCCCCATCAAGCCTAACCTGGAACAGTTCCAGGGATGGGGTCTCAGCCATCTCTCTAGGCAACCTGTACCGGTGATCCACACCCCTCATGTTAAAGAATTTTTTTCCTGATGTCTGAGCTAAATCTACCCTTTTCCAGCTTAAAACCGTGACCCCTTGTCCTATCATTCCGTGTCCTATCGTTCCGTGTCCTATTGAATGCAAAAGTTAGAAACGGGGGGGGGGGGAGGGGGTTTAGAGGTCATCTTGCCGTCATGACCACAGTAGTTGGCAAAATTTCAATTCCTTGTTAGGATCAGATGGGCCTAAGAAATTCTAGCTTGGATTTCTCAGTGATACTTCCCACTCATGCCCCCATTTAAGCCTCTTTCACTGGCAATAGTGTAATTAGTAGTTCTCTTGACTTTGGCAAAAATGTAAAGATAGTGACTCGAACTTAAAAAATCCATCACCCTGTCCTTCTAGCATTAAAGGCGTGGGTTGGAGCGTGAAGAACTGTGGGTTTCCTTATGTTTAAGTTGTTGCCTGGAGAGTGACAGGATGATGAGAGGTGTTGTAGCTGCATCCTCTTGTCCAGCAGCAGTTCTATTCTGGAAATATCAGACCTGGTGTGTGGCGGGTGCAGCTCTGGGAAGGACAGCCAAGGAGCAGTAAGCTCACTGTGAAAGGATTATGAAAGCAGAGAATGACAGTGCAAACACCCCACGCAAGCTGTTCTGGTGGTGAACCTGACAAAATATTTGTATTTCTGTGCTGAGTTACTCTAAATTGTGCTTCAGCCTAATGTACGACATTTGCCACCGTGTCTGCCAGCCTGGAAATTAATCTAGTGGTTGTGCACAGTGCAGGCAAGAAGGAACGCAGAGCTTTTGAATGAGTGAATGAAAATCTGCAGGACTTGGCATCCGTGTGCTTTCCCTTGGCACTCCCTTCTCTGTTCCTTGGAACTCTGTGAAACTCCAGGGCTCCAGAACCATGTCAGGCAGCAGATCCAAAACTTGGACCTCTGGCTTTCTGCAATGCATTTCCTCAAGAAGTCAGAACGCGGCTTGGCTTAACTCCTTCAAATGAATAGTCTGGCAGCACTCGGGAAGTAGTGGGGCTTTACGGGCGTGACAGTGTCCTTATAAGTGCTGACAAGGAGGCACAGAGCAGAAACTCTCATCTGAGGTGTCCATTTTTGATGGGGAGAACAGAGGTGAAAGGGCTAGTATTTACTGGTGTGCACACACTGGTACTTGCCCAGAAACATCCTGGTGGTGACAAGACTGCGGTCGCCCACAAGCCTGGCGAGGAGCGGAGAACAGCCATGATAATGCTGCTCTTTATCTTCAGTGCTGTTCAGAGCAGGCTCCCTCTCTAGAGCCTTCACTTCACTGCTGCCAGCGAAAAGCTTGGCTTTCTCCAGGCACTTTAATATTCCCACTTCATTAGTAAGAACCATTTTTCTACTGAATGCAGAGCATCTCCGCCAGGACAAGAACTTTACCTCAGTCTGATTTCTAGTAGTTGTGGTGGGTTTATTTTCCTTTTTGATCCTTCTTGCTATAAATCCTAAAATTTCTGCTGTGCATGATGTTAACTGTGGAAAACTAAGTGTCCCTAGTACCGCTGACAAGGAGGGCTGCAGCAGAAACCAGTCTTTTAAAGGCAAAATCAGTTTTTTAAACAAACACATATATAGGCACTGTTGTAAAAATACTTTAGAGCCTCTGTTTATCTCAAGTGACTTCGTAAGAAACTGGTTACAGATGAAATGGGCATTCTCAAGGGCTCTCATTTCTCTTCTGAGAGATCTGTAATAGGATTTGCTTTTTAACCTTTACTGGTGGAAAAGCAATGGAATATGGTCTCGAAACCAGACTGATAGGTTTTGGACACGTAGCCAAGCTACAGTGCAGTGTCACCATAAGCAGACTTGGTTTCACTGGACTTGGTGAAGACAAAATTAAATATTGTTGCTTCTGGAAAGCATACTTAACATTTGACACGCTTCCTTCTTTGAAAGAAATGGGCTTCCCTGGATATCTGTCAGGACCTGGTGACTCCGTTTGCCAGGATTTATCTGCACAGGACCCCTTGCTTTTCCAGCATGGTAACTCTGCTAGTTGCAGTGGAGCTGTGTATTGGTTCCTCCCAAGGAAGATGCTGATCTCAGGTCCGTGGGATGTGAGGTCCTCAGACTGGCCAGCAGGCTCGAGAAAGCAGTCTTTTACATCAGGTATCTCACATGCAGCTTCGGCAGCTTCAGGAAGAAAGATCTTTCTATTTTCTTGTTTGCAGATGCCTTGCAGTCCTAAGTCAAATAGGATAAGTGAGTGATTTTGTTCTTGAACCAGAGGGTTAAATTTTAGGTGTTGTTTTGATATGAATTTTCACAACCAAACAGAATTCTTTGCAGAGTCCTCTTGTCCTTATAGACAAGATATGTTTTCCCCTCCTTCTGCTTCCTCTGTTCACTAGGTCTAAAATGTTTCAGTATTTAGTTTTCGTAAGGTAAGGTTAAGGCATCAGCAGGGGTTTGCTGCATCAGTAGCATCATCCTGTTACCTCTGACTTTCAGGCTGTCCGTTTTGTGTGTCATGTTCAGTCTAGTGTATAAACTGTCCGTCCTTAAAATGACCACAGGACCCTTTTTTGGGGTGTCTACATTTTATTGCTGTGGTATCACATTCCTTCTGCATTTGTCAGCACAGGAAATCTATTACAAAATAGGATGACGTGTGGATACCAACGATATAGCACTCGGAACCCCTCCTCAGCATTAAATATAAATTCTGATAGTTTACTTACTTCCATTCATTTGACACAATTTCTGAAATAATTTTACTGCCTTCAAAACCTGTAATTCTGACAGGATATCTGAATGCAGATCTGCTGCAAGATCCACGCTGAAATAAAACCCTCAACCAAAAGCTGTCAAGACCCCTGAAAAATGAAAGCTTCCTTCTTTCCACCCAAATTACTCTCTCCTTGCTGTGAGGGGTCAGTGGCTCTCCAGTGGTGTGAACGACACAGCCTGAAAGGGACAGTGATCAGTGAAACTAAACAGAGCGGCTTCCCTAGATTTCAGCAGAATCAGGGACATGCTTTTAACTCTTCAAGGTGCAGTCCAGGTTTTGATGGAGATATTTTTGCAAATCTGGACTGAAAGTGAGAATCAGAATATTGGGAAAATAACTACACTCCCCATTTCCTTCTGTGACAGAACCCTTCAGGCTCCAGCAGAGAGCTGAGTTTTCCATATGCCAGCAGCAATTAATCTTGTTTCTATTTTAAAATTGATGCTTACCTGATGATAATAATGTGTATTTGGTGGCTTGTTGGAGCAATCAGTGGGACTGAAGCTATTGAACAGAATTTCTGAAAGTGAGAAGCCCAGGAGGGAAGAGTTCAATGCATGCATGCTTGGGATTTTTCCTTTTAAACTGCTCTAATTATTTTCATGGTGAACATGATTCCCCCTCTGTACTACTGAAGTCCCACAATCCATGTCTAGCATTATCTCAGTTGCTTCTGCACCATGGTGCAGGTACCTGGTCGAGCACTCTTGTCTATAGACACAATGGGAAGACTGTAAGGAAGTTGTTGTGCACCCACTACAGCCTATTCCCATTTCTCAGCCTCTGCCAGTCAAATTACTCCAGCATCAAGCAATTTGTTGCTCCCTGCCTCTAGTAGGAGAATCAGATTGCTCTAGTTTTTTGCAGATGAACTGCAGTTTCACTGCTTGTTCTACTGGGGAAAACTCAGCAGCAGAATCAGGATAGCACAATGGCTGTGTTCAGTTGCCTGCTTCATGGCCCCCCTCTACTTGCCATTTCTGCCCCGGACAGCACTGTACCTGTACCAACACAGCTCTGCTAGCGACTGCTCCCTGAAGCCAGGCAATGGAATTATTTCTCTTTACAGCTGTTCTTGTCAACAATCTTTCTATATTGCTTTGTAATTTTTCTTTCCATTCTGAATAATTCGAAGGGGTGAAAAATAGTTTACGAGTTAGTTTTCCCACCCACATATATTTCTTTGTTTGTTTAATGTACGTGCTGACTACAAATGTTTCCTGCAGGAAAAGTGCCTTTTCTAGTGTATTTTCTTAGTTCTTCTCTAACAGGGCCCTTTTGTAGCTCTACTTGAAGATAAGGTACCTATTATGGGATTTCTGGGTCTGAAATGTTCTTGCAAGCTATTTTCCAGCTTCCAATAAAAAGGAAATAGGGAGAAGGAAGGACGCAGGGCTGCCCACTCGAGAAAACAGAAGAGAATGGCTCGAAGTCAGCACGTTACTGAGAATCACGCTCGACTTTGGCTCCTCGTCATGACTCCTGACCTCTCTGCAATAAATCACCACTGACGTACACGAATATCTGACTTCTCCAGTCAGCTCCCTGAGTTTTACAGTGTCGTCATGATGTTTCTTTGTCAGGAATGAGGTGTGGGAAAAGGCTGAATATAAACTAGTTGGACATTGGGGACTATTTAAAATAAGAGCGTTTTCTCCGGGGTCTGTGTTGGTCTGTTTATACCTTTCGTTGTGATGCAGCACTGCAACATCAAGACTTGTATTTTACGGGCCAGATTCATAACCCAGATTGCCTGATTTATTTAAATAGAACTAGAACCTTTTTAAATCAACAGATTTCATGGGGGGGAGTATAGAAATATTCGATCTTGTGATGTTCTTATTTGCAATTTTAATTTGAGACTATAAAGGAGGTTGGTCTCGAGTTTTTCTGTTAGAAAGATGGTTTTGACCTACAGTGCTAAAAGAAAAAAATCTCTGTAAATTATGACATTTTCACTGGAGTGAAAGATCTTAACTTTTTTTGGTTATAAATGTTTAAACAAGGTCACACCTTTCTGAACATTTCAGTCTATTTGCATGAAGTGTAGGTTTTTCTAATCCCTCAGACCCCCTTAAAATGCCGTGGTTATGGTAGTGCATTTATTTTAAGGCTATTATTTATACACCAAAAAATTAAAAATCATGGTAATAAGCTGTGTTTTCCACAGAGGAAAAAGAAAATTAAACAGCTAAGGTCGGGGGAGGAATCTGAACATTTCTGTTTGTGTGCTGTAGATGCATCTGTTTAATTCCTAGTGAGGTCCAGGCTGGTTTGTGTGTTAATTTAGAGAACAGCAACGGGTGCATAGTGGAGACACGCAGGCAATTTCCTTGTCTCTCTCAAGTGGAAGCTGGGAAGTGCATCGCTCTGCTTAGACTGCTCAGAATTCTTGTCTATATGCTACTTGTGCTAAAAAGGAATTAATTGAACGTGGTTAGTTTGGTTTGGTTTTTTAAATAATGAGATACAGATATATATGGGTGAGAGCTGGGCATTTCTTCTTTAATATCAATTATATCTGTACTGGTGATGTTTTCAACAAAAAAGCATGAAAGTGCATCACAAGACTATCATCCTGGCTTGAGTGGAATATTGTAAAATGTGTTTAAGAGGTTAGAAATAAGAACTTGAACGTATTCTCAGATTCTTAGGAGAGGGTAGGAGAGCAAACCAGCTTGTTTTGACTGGGGCTTGTTCTTTGCTAATTAGTCTGTGTGTGTAGCTTTTTAGCCTGGGGTTTGGGGTTGGAGTGTAGGGTTTTGCCTTGTGCTTTGGCAGCTCTGAGTGGAGTTTTATTCTGTTTTGTCTTCTGAGTTAGTGTCTGCGTGCACTAAGAGGCTTGAGTGAAGTGCAGTTACCGGTTACTGTCTGTGATTTCAGAGACAGAGAGATGGATCTGGGACTGAAACACACCTGTATCTATATTCTTAAAACTACTTCACCATTCGACACACTAGCTTGAAATCATTACGGTTCACTTCTGTACTTACACCTTCTAAATCCACTCGGTGGTCAGAAAATTCAGCTGTTGTCCAAAGACGCAAAAGACACATTCCAGGTCTGTGAAAACTCTTCACTTGAAATGTCCTGCCAGCAGTTCCACCTCAGCCTTTATATGTGATAGCCAACATATCTGAGATGATCTCAGCTCTCAGGGGGACATAAGAATAGGGGCATTCTCTGCATGCATGAGTGGTTAGAATAACACTGCGCTTAGTGATCAAATGAACAATCCCTTTGAGCTTTCGAGATAGTACCCCCTCTCACAGGGCATCGGGAAGCATTTCTTTAACAATTATGCAACAACAAAGCACAATGGGATCTCTGGTTGCCATGATGCCTCTCGGAGGGGAGAAGCCAGAATGTGCAAGTTACCTTGTTAGGAGTTCAAATTAAAGTCAAGGGATGCAGCCCAATCTGATGCCAAATGCCTGGTGTTGGTGCAATAGGCTTCTGCATAAATAACTCGCCTTTTTTTTCTGTATTAACCTACAGATTTTGGCAAAGATGCCTCCTGCCTGGCCCTCGGGGTTTTTCCAATCCCTTTTCTGGCCTGCCTGCTTTGCAGTAACCATTTTAAAAATCTTCCTGGTGTAAACAGAACCTGACTATGCTTTTCCTATGCTCTGGGTTGTTCCTCCAACTTCTCCAAGTTCTGTGACTTAGTCTCAGAGTGTGACTGTGCTGTTTTATTAGTGTCATCCCCTTTTGCTTACCAACAGTCCTTTTCCTGTGCTTTCCTCCCAGTTTTTCTTCACACCTCCCGATTCATTTCTTCTGTCAGACCTTCTTTAGCTGTGTTTGAACCCTTCCATCTGGCTTGTTTGTTCCTTTTCTTCATTAGTGTCTTCTCCTCTTTATGGTCTTCCTTTACTGCCAAGGGTCAAATCTACCTCATCTGCATTTTAGCAGCCGCTCTACCCAAAAGCACCCAAAGCTCATCTGAAGAGCTTGATGGTGAACCTGGATGTTACTGCAACCATCACAGGATCACAGTACCTTAAAGATTGGATGGAACCCCAAAAGATCATCTAGTTCAATCCCCTCACCAGAGCAAGACCACAGAGACCAAATCACACAGGAACACATCCAGGTGGGTTTTAAATGTCTCCAGAGAAGGAGATGCCACAGCCCCCCTGGGAAACCAGTTCCAGTGCTCCGTCACCCTCACTTTGAAGAAGTTCCTTCTCATATTGATGTGGAACCTCCTATGTTCCAGCCCACACCCATTCCCCCTCATCCTGTCATTAGATGCCACTGGGCAGAGCCTGGCTCCATCCTCCTGACATTCACCCTTCACGTATTTATAAACATTAATGAGGTCACCCCTCAGTCCTTTGTTTTTTTTTTTTAAAGCTAAAGAGACCCAGCTCCCTCAGCCTTTTCTCATAAGGGAAGTGTTCTACTCACTTCATCATCTCTGTGGCTCTCTGCTGAACTCTCTCCAGCAGTTCTGCGTCCTTGAACTGAGGGGCCTGGAACTGGGCACAGTATTCCAGATGCGGTGTTATACAGCGTCAGCCATCTGTCTTCTTGCAGCCCTGAGCATCAGAAAAAGAGAAAAAATATCTGCATCTTAAGCATAATTCTTTAAGTTATTTGGTTGGGGTTTTTTGTAATTTTAAAAAGGCTTCTTTTAGAAGCTTATTTGTAGTGTGCTGATAGCATGTCGGCTGCACGTGAGATACTGCAAATAGTCCAGCCTTGTCCAGAGGAGCACTGCTGAGATGACCTGGGTTAATAGCACTGGCCACTCAGGGGAGTGTGGCATTTCTGTAGGAATAACAAATTCTAGTCGAGATTTGAGGTGTTTTCTGCAACAGGACAGCTTTGCAAAGGAAATTTCTCTGAAAAGTTCATTCTTACAGATTAATGTTTTCTGTCATAAATGTCCTTGCAGTCAGAGAGTCTTTTAACCAGATTTGGGCTAAGATACACAGAGTAGTGTGTTTAATTTCCAAATAGCAAAATAAACTATAACTACAGCTCCAAGTTAATTCTGTTTTAAGTTGGCCACATTTTATAGAACTTAAAATACTGTCATCAATGAGTGGTTGGTTGTTTTACAAATAATAGAGAATCTCAGTTGAAATTGGAATCTCACCTACTGTCTTTAATCTGCTTACTAGACAGAGGGGGTTTATTTAGAGTTGTTCAGAGAGCAGCAATTTTAAAGTAAAATTATGCCAGTAGGGAAAAAAAGATACCTCTGCTACAAAAGTGCCACTGAAGCATCTGCCTTCTGAAGGACGTTTCATAAACCAGAAATCCCTTCTGCACTGCAGAGTGCTGATCTTAACTTGCCGTGACTGAGCCACTGCACTTGCTACTGGTATGATTAACACTAGCATAATTGGTTTTGTGGTTATTAACAGAGTGTTGGCTAAATGGTTTTAGCAAACCTGTGTCACCCCCAAAAAGATGAAGCTTTAAGAGAGCCGTGTGGGCTGCTGTCAGTCATGTAAGCGTGTCATAGACCGTTTGGCCCGTGTGCAGTGGTGGAACCTGTCTATTGGAAAGGCAAAGGGATTAGCAATCTAGGAAGTTTTAAAAATGTCAAGTAAATTGTTTGTTCAGTTTTGTAATTATTTTCTTTCAATCAGAAAACTAATAACAGTACCAAGGTTTGCTGGGGGGTGTGTGCAAAGTAGGACACACACATACACAGTTAGACAGCAGCCAAATCAATGCAAAGGTATATCTATTCAGTGTTCCTTAGGATGTTCATAGTACCTCATCTCTTTTAATTGTAGAGAATGAGCAACAAAAGACTAAATTACATTAATTTAAAAGTAAGATCAGGTACTTGTATTTTTTGCTAGTGAAATGCCTGAGGCCTATAAAAACTAAAAGTGAAATAAAAGTGTATAATCTTAAGCAGAACTGCTGTTTTTCGGCCACTGAAATGAGCCCCAGTGTTGATGTTCTTTGTATTAGAGTTTTACTGACTTGTCCTTTTCTCCTTGCTAATTAGATTGATGCTGCTAGTTTATCATCTTCATTTTTACTTTTATATTTATACCATTTGTCTGTACTTAAGCCTTGTCTGTACTTCTGAGGAAGGAGAGTGAATTGAAATTCTATTAAGTCTGTTGTTTTGGCTCTTCTAAGTGTCATCCCATGATAGGAGATGGGGCAGTGGGTGTGAGCTGGAACATAGGCAGTTCCACATCAATACGAGAAGGACCTTCTTCCCAGTGAGGGTGATGGAGCACTGGAACAGGCTGCCCAGGGAGGTTGTGGAGTCTCCTTCTCTGGAGAGATTTAAAACCCACCTGATTGTGTTCCTGTGTGACTTGATCTGGGTGATCCTGCTGTGGCAGGGGGATTGGACTTGATGATCTTTCAAGGTCCCTTCCAATCCCTAATGTTCTATGATTCTATGAAACTGTCATCACTGATGCTCTTACCTCAAAAATGTTTTGCTCTGATGGCAGCTTAAAGCATCTTGTTTGTCACCAATTCTTTAGCTCAGAAAAACCCAGCTGCCATCTGCATGTGATCTGTATTACATCCTGCTCTCCTTCAGAGCCCCTCGGTGCTGTTAAATCCAGCCAGTTTTGTTCAGCTGCACAAAGGTTAAACATTTCTTCAGAGAAAAGTGATCTTTGTTTTATGTTTCTTAAAATTGGAGTCTTAAGTTTTATTTGAGCAGTGTATTAACAGGGGAAGTTCAGTCACATTTTTGTGGGTAAAAACGAAGGCTAAACCTATTTTTATGTTGGAAGCACAATGTCAAGTAGGTAGAAGTGGCTTTGAGCTCACGATATTTTTAAGCTTTCTTCCCTTGCAAATAATTATCTTTCCTACTGTGTTCTCAGCTGAAGAACCATTTGCAGAACTCGGGATTTTGTTGGGTTACTGTGCCCAGCTTTAAAGTTTTGGAGTAAAACTCCAAAAGCATCTTTAACAGGGGACTGTTCACACAGACAAAACCACTGATGCTGTAGGAGACTCCTAACACTCCCCTTCCAGCGCATCCCAGTAACGACATCATGATGGCTGCCTTTGAGCTGCTTATGATAAGGAGACTGATTTTGTTAGCTCTTGCCTAGTCAGTGCCAGAGGCTGCTGCTGGGCTGTAGAAATGTAGTGTTAGGCTTTATGCTCCTCATGCTTTGTCATGTGCTCTTTTCTTTCCTTCCCATCAGCTTTACATTTATTCACTTTATAGGCCCATACACGGGTGCCTTGGACACTACGTTTTCCAGTTTTGACAGGGATAAAGATGGTAAAGTGAGTTCAGTAACGACATGCTGAAGGGCCAGCCACAAGCTGTGTTTTACATCCCTGCTGAGTAAAAACTGCCTGCATTTCTCCTTCCTCAGTCGTCTTTTCTCCTGATGGAGCAGAACACATCCTGTGATGACTCCATAAGCAACAAAATGCTGCATAACTCTGGTCCTAAGGAGAATGAGGAGGTTGGAAGGTTGTTCTGTCCTACCTTGTAGAGGGTGTTCAGCACAGCCAGCTTTCTCAGTGTCCAGCTGCAGGATTCTTTTAGTATATAGGCAAAGTATTTTAAAGTTGGGATCTGTTGCTGGCCTGTTTTCCTTTGTCTTTATTTTGGGTCCAGTGTGTACCGTGATTTAAACAGATGGAAAAGCAGGATACACTGACAACATTGTGCTGTATCTGCTGGAGTGTGACACTGGTACAAAATAAAAAGCAGCTGTAAAACGGTTAAACAGGCAATTTTCG
>VXBP01002400.1:0-109145 GCA_013400115.1 Rhinopomastus cyanomelas
CATCCTCCTGGATCAAATGGAAGCTCAGCTGAAGGATTTAAGAGATGTCGGACTTCCTTTTTCGTAAAGGGTGGTCATGCTTTTGAGTAGTCCTCCATGAGCTAGAAGAAACAAACTTACAGGTAAATGCAGCAGTATACAATCAGTCATGGTGAATCTTCCAGCTCGGTGCCCTCTGAGGAGCCCGTGGCCCAGCCAGGGCACAGAGATCCCCATGGATCGCTCCACATCAAGCCCTGCCACCACCCACCCTGGGAAGGATGCGCAGAGGGGATCAGCTTGAGTGTGCATGAAAGCAGAGTTTGACTGTTTTTGGCCTTTTGAAGAAACATTTTCTTCTCATTCGTGTTTTATACCTCAAGGGCTACTGCAGACAAGGCCAGTAAGCTGGAATCAACTGTTGAAGTGTATCGCAAAAAGCTGCAGGATCTGAATGACTTCCGCAGACAAGTCAAATCTCTGCAGGAAACCAATATGATGTACATGCACAATACAGTCAGCCTGGAGGATGAACTGAAGAAAGCAAACGCAGCACGTGCCCAGCTAGAAACCTACAAAAGACAGGTAAGGCTGCATCTACACACCAATATGTTACTTTTTCCTTTTTTTTAATTGAAAGGTAATTAAACAACCCATGGACTTTACCTTTGTCCCCTTAAAATTCTTATCTGTGAAAACCCCTTCTTGCTCTGCTATTCACTTTTTAATTTTCCTATTTATTAAACTTGCATGCTTAATTGTGGTTTCCTTCCTAGCTGATTGGATGGCCATGGTTTGCAGACTTCTCTTTACTTGAACTGAGGTAATTCGTGTGCCCAGGACAGGTTACACTGAGATCACTTCTTTGTAATATTCCTAACTTTCTTCACAGAAATTGATTTTAAACTGTTGAATATTACTTCAATTGAAATTTTATTTCAATTTCACCTATTTCAGTAGTAATTAAGAGATGCAGTAGTTAAATAAAATACAAGACAAAGAACAAAGGAAAAATCCATACCACAAAACCGCAAAACAAATGCACAGGCCCCCATCCTGTCTTCCCTCCCCTAAGGTTGGAGGACTAGCTGTTTATTTTGGCTGGAGTGAAGGTTTTAACAGAGCTTTTTTTTTTAAAGGTAGCATCTTGCAATGTTCATGTGCTGAATATAATGTTTTTATTAAAAGGTCCAGGAGCTTCATAACAAACTGTCTGAAGAATCAAAACGAGCTGATAAACTAGCATTTGAGATGAAGCGACTTGAAGAAAAACATGAAGCTTTAATCAAAGAAAAAGAGGTAAATCTATCGAACAAGACTTTATGTAGTTCCACTATAAAAACACAGTTTAGCATCTTTAGTGTGTGTTTGTATATATATGTAGAGAATGTAAAATACGTCTTGAAATGTGTGTGTGTGTCAGTACTATTCCTAATTAATGTTATTTGGTCTTAGTGATGCAGTATGACTGAATTCCACCTCAAATCTCTGTTCTTAGAGGCTGATAATACAGTGTGATGCATTAAAAGAGACAAATGAAGAGCTCCGGTTTTCACAGATGCAGCAGGATCACCTGAGTCAAACAGGTATTGCTTTCTCTTCAGAGGCTTTTTTATGTGTATTAGCTGTATCTTGAAGTTTATCACGTTAAACTTCGCATGCAATTTCAGGTGCATCCCGTGATAAAAGCCATGAGAATCTTGCTGCTGAGATTCTGCCAGTGGAATATAGGTAAGACAAATTGGTTTGGGATTTTTATGGATGAGTCATAATGTTGTGTCTGTAAAAGTTCAATATCCACAGCAATGTGATTCTGTGTCACACATACTCCTTTTCCTTCGTGGTTCTTGTCTGGACCACCATGTAGCTGTTGATTATTTCCTCACGCTACAATTACTTCTAATTTTTAAAAGCATATCAGATTGCTTTCTGTAGAGATCAGCTCAAAACATCCTCTTCAAGTAATGAAACAGTTCTTACCTTGCTGTGTGGCAGACATAATAAATAAATAATACACAGACACTGAGACAGAACAGCTAAAGGCTGGCTAGTATTACTTCTCAGGTCTGGCATAATGAAATGTAAAGATAAAACCTGGCTTTTGTTATGACTTTGCTTGTATCTCATAGAATTTTCAAAATTTAAAAGAGTTTTTAAAGTTGAATAAAAAGTTTGCAGTTACCTTAAGCAAAGCTTGTTTCACTCAGTTTAAGGTTGGCGGAGTGAATGGGAATATTCGCTCCTGCTCTTAGTCACCTTTTTCTGAATTAACAGTGACATTTGTTGTTGTTTTTGATTCAGAGAAATGTTCATTCGGCTGCAGCATGAAAATAAGATGCTTCTATTACAACAGGAAGGATCAGAAAACGAGCGAATCACAGAGCTCCAGGAACAGCTAGAGCAGAATCATCGGACAGTGAATGAGCTAGAAACAGAGAAAAGGTGATGGGTGAACCAGCATCTTGAAATATAACAGAAGTGATTTCTTGACCTCGGTGGCCTTATAGCTTTCAGCTGTAGCACTATGCAGGAATCCAGTTTAATCACTATTTTAATCACTAACAAAGGGGTATGAAGCAAAGAAGAATGTGTTGCCATATGTGTTAGGTCATTTCCTAGCCCACTCTGAAGAATGTGTTGCTTGTAGGACTTTGTTCTTAGCTCTGAACAATTCGTGGTAGAGCAAGAATAGATGAAAACTGAATTTCTAGAACTTCAGACTAATCGTGTTGTAATACTGGGATCTGATCTGAATTCCTCTATCACTTCATGAATGCTGAAAGTAGTTTGCTAGGACATGAGAACTTAAGGTAGTTAAGTTTACTCTAATTATTCTAGACCAATCACTATGAAGTATTTAATAAAGCTGCTGTGTATTTGTTTTGGCAGCAGTTCGAGTCAAACTAAAAGCATTTGAAATCAGTTTCACTGTGGCTTAAGTCCTGCTGGATAGGCCCTCTGTTCAGACAACAAATTGAAAAATCTGTGTGTTGTGATCTCTTTTAGATGGGTAATAACTGTCTTTTCTTTCAAAAAGGCTAGACAAAGAGCGCATCAGAGAGCTACAGCAGCAGATTGAGGATCTGCAGAAGACTTTACAGGAGCAAGGATGCAAGACTGAAGGAGTAAGTGAAGTCAGGCTTTGTTTAAAGCCCCTTAGAGTAGCATCAAGTCCCTTATTTATATCTGTCTCTTGTTTTTCTGTGTGTCTAATGCTGATTACAACAAAGGCAGGGTTGTGGCTTGGTGCTTTTTGGATCGTGGTTTATTTTGTTTTTAAGTTTGTAAACCCTAGTTTATGCAGTAGTAAGTGAGTTCCAGAGAGCCTTTGTGTCACCATTCTCCACCCCCGGGGCACACCCAAACAAACATAGACTTTTCAAAAGATTTTACCAGCAAAGATCTTAAGCAATTGATGCTGTTGATTGTATTTTAAAAACTCTCTGACTTGTAAACAACTCCCTCAGTTTAGGTAGCACAGACCTGGCTCCAGTGTAATCAGAGCAGATGAGTTTTGAGAATCCATGGGACTCCCCCACCAACTGCATTTCAGTTGGACAGACCATGTTTTCTGTGATTCCTTCCCCCTGCCTTCTTTGAGGAAACATAATTCTTTTACCTTCTCCTTTATTTTTTACAAATCTCTAGTTGTGGGACAACAACAGGTTAATATTTCCCCTGTATGAGGCCAAGGGAGCAGAAGGACCTCTTTTCAGGAGACAAAGAGAGTCTCTACAAGTGCTGCTGGTGGAATCCACAAACCAGCAAAAAATTGACTTAAGCATAGATAGAAGCATAAATAAGCACCGTTTAGACACAGTTAACAAGATAATAGGATTTACATGTTGCTCGGTGGGACTGAAGGAATGTGTGAAAAGGAATAAGATTTACCTTTTGCCATAAACTTCGAGTGACTTTCTCTCTGTGAACCAGCTACAGGGTCCATGTAGCTCCCTTCATTTGCTATATCTAGTTTCACCATTAAATGGACATACAGTGAGGAGAATTGTTGTAAAGAGAAAAGATGCTGGAAATAGTATCTGGGCAATGCAGTAAATTTGAATGCAGGTACACAAATGCACGAGAAATGCAGTTTTTGTAGGATTTCTCTGATTTACTTTATTTAGGTGTGTTAGGTGTTATTGCCTGACTTGTAAGAGCAGTTTTAACATTGCACACTGTGAAATACTGAAATACAACTGCATGTTAATTCTTTCCTTTAGCAGTCGAGCAACCTGAAGCAGAAGCTGGCAGCACACATGTAAGTCAGGCAAATGCATCCACAATGCGAATTAATGTGACTCTTGTAGCTCAGGAACTGCCTTTGTAGTGAAATCTCATTTCTCTAAGCCACTGACTTTGACAAACATGCATGTATTCAGTAAACTGTTAATGTTCTACAACAGACAGTTTAAATCATCACTCTCACTGGACTTTAAACAGATAGCAGTCTTTTGAAATACTGCATCCTGTCAGCAGATGTAGCTCCTGCTAAGGAGAGATGCTGGAAGGGTTTTTGTTCACTTTCTGTTTTCTTTCTAGTCTCAGGAAAAAGAGTTGAGAAGTGGCATCTTTTATGGTTCTTCAAAAGCCCATACTGCTATTTCTGCTTAAACTCTAAATAATTGCCAGAGTTTAAAATAGTTGTTTAAACTCTCCCACCATCAGGTTTTGGCTTAACACTGTGCATGGAATTATTTGTGAGCTTAATCCTTATTCCAGCTTGTCATTCCTAGGGAAAAGCTGAATGAAGTTCATGATGAGTTACAGAAGAAAGAGGCTGATCTTGCAGAACTCCAGCCTGATGTTGGTCAGAACCGTAAGTTGCCTTGTGTGTTTTGGGGTCTTTTTTTTTTTTAAAGAAACTCTCAAGTTTCTTCTGAAATGATCATAGCCACTGGGCTATGGGATACCTGTCTGGATTAAGGCTTTCTGCTACAAGTTTAGCTTTAATCCTGAAGTGGGGGTGTGAGGAGGGGTTTTTTTAATTCATGGAAGCTTTTTGTTGAACCATACAAATGGGAATTCAGAGTTGGGTGGGACCTTGCGGTATAACTGAAACAAAAATAAGAACTTAGGAAAGTGTAGTAGCTAGAAAATGTATTTGGTGGATGGTTTTATCCAGAGAACACAGAAGCCTTGAAAAGCATCTTGTCTGTTTTTATTTTGTGTGACTTTGTTGGTAATTTCTGTAAATAGCCCAGAAGATTGGAGAGCTGGAAGCAGCTTTGCGGAAGAAGGATGAGGACATGAAAGCAATGGAAGAAAGATATAAGGTGTACCTTGAGAAAGCAAGAAATGTGAGTGGCCTATTGCTGAATATATGCATTCCTTCCTCCTATATTGATCAAGAGGTTTATTTGAGTCCTCTACCTTCCAGTGAAAATTAGCAGCTACATGTTACAGTTTTAGTCAGGTTGCTCAACTAACCTTAAGTTGAGCAGTTAAGTTAAGCAGTCAGTTAAGTTGAGGCTTAAACCGTGAGAGGCATTAATTCCTTTGTAGCCTTTGATGTCTTCTGTTGCACAGTGTGACAGCTTTGTTTTCATTGTAATTGCCTGACTAGTGCTCAGTTTGTTCTGAGCAGTATTTCTGCCCTGAACAACTAAGATACGGAGCAGTTGAGAATCTACCCGGACTTGTAGTGCTTTTGTTTTGGCCTTGTACAGGTGATAAAAACCTTGGACCCCAAGTTAAATCCAGCCTCAGCAGAAATTATGGCGCTCAGAAAACAGCTGATAGAGAAGGACAAAAGAATTGAAGCCCTAGAGGTAAAGATTTACACATATTTACTAATAGCTTCCGATTTGTCTGCTCTCTCTGATACCAGATGCTCAAGTTACTGTCTTCTAATGATCCAGTACCCTTCAGTGCTGCATTCGGTTAGAAATCGCACAGACCATCAAATCTAGAGATGTATAGTTTGGCTTTAGCATCCCTGTGTCCTAGCATAAGTCTGTCATAGAATCATCATGCCTGGAAAGGACCACTAGGATCATCAAGTCTAGCCCTCATCCCAACAGCTCCCTGACCCCTAGAC
The DNA here is from genome assembly GCA_013400115.1 of Rhinopomastus cyanomelas. Taxonomy (NCBI): domain Eukaryota; kingdom Metazoa; phylum Chordata; class Aves; order Bucerotiformes; family Rhinopomastidae; genus Rhinopomastus; species Rhinopomastus cyanomelas. Next base: position 6,020 of record VXBP01002400.1, read on the forward strand.
CATGGCCTCAAGTGCTCTAGCTACTTGTTTTTTAAACAGCTCCAGGGATTTATACTAGATTCAAAGTGAGGGTGGGATAGTTGATGGGTGCGCACCAGTGGGACACAGCTCTGGTCTTAATGAAAACCAAGCAGCCTCTCACTGTCCTACAGTGAAATTGGAGCACTCAGCTTGCCCCCTAAAATGCCTGTACACCAATGCACGCAGCATGGGGAATAAGCAGGAGGAGTTAGAAATCTGTGTCCAGTCAGGTGATTATGATCTGGTGGCAATTACAGAGACCTGGTGGGACAGCTCGCATGACTGGAATGGACACATGACTGGAGTGGTCATGGATGGCTCTGTCCTTTTCAGGAGGGACAGGTCAGCGAGGTGGGGTGGTGGAGTTGCTCTTCCCGTGAGAGAACAGTCGGAATGTATTGAGTTCTGTCCAGGGGTGGATGAAGAGAGAGTTGAGAGTTTGTGGGTGCGGATCAAGGGGCAGGCTGGCACGGGTGACACTGTTGTGGGTGTCTGTTACAGGCCACCAATTAGAATGAGGAAGTTGATTAGGTCTTCTACAGGCAGCTGACAGCAGCCTCACAGCTGCAGGCCCTGGTTGTCATGGGGGATTTTGACTACCCTGGTATTTGCAGTCCAGGAGGTTCCTCCAGTGCATTGCTGACAACTTCCTGATGCAAATGATGGAAGAGCCCACTAGGAGAGGAGCACTGCTGGATCTTGTACTCACCAACAAGGCAGGTCTGGTTGAAGCAGTGAAGGTTGAGGGCAGCCTTGGGTGCAGTGACCATGAGATGGTGGAGTTCCAGGTCTCATGTGGCAGGAACAGAATAGCTACCAGAATCACAACCCTGGACTTCAGGAGGGCCAACTTTGGCATTTTCAAGCAACTGCTAAGGGAAATCCCATGGGACAGGGTACTGGCAGGTAAAGGAGCTCAGGGTAGCTAGTTAACATTCAAAGACTACTTTCTTGANAGAGGATATCGAGACAAGAGAAGAGCTTCTCTTGGTTGATGAGGATTGGGTTAGGGATAAGTTGATCAAAGTCGATGTACATGGGCCCAGACGGGATGCACCTGCGAGTGCTAAGGGAGATGGTGGAAGTCATTGCTAGGCCACTCTTCATCATCTTTTCTAAGTCATGGGGATCAGGAGAGGTTCCTAGGGACTGGAGGATAGTAAATGGCACTTCAATCTTCAAAAAGGGAAAGAAGGAGGACCCAGATAGCTATAGACCAGTCAGCCTCATCTCCAACCCAGGAAAGGTGATGGAACAATTTGTCCTAGTGGAGCAGATTAAAACTAAGAAACTGCTTTGCTCCTGGATTTTCGGCACCAATTTTGTGGAGGGTTTTAGACCACAATTAAAGATAAAGGAAAAGAAAACAATGCAGTTACGTCTCAATGAGATCTGGGATAAATTTGCCTTAGGGAAACTGGAAAAGGGTTTATTATCTCTATAACTGTATACAGAAAAGAAGAAAAGGTTAAGCAAGTCAGTGCACACAAACTAGAAACTGAATCACAAATGCCATCACATATTCTGAGAAAAATACAATGGGAGGTCACTATCGTATTGGTCCTTGGGTCTTTTTCACATCAGAGATCTGGGGGAAAAAGGCATGTCAGTCAAGGAGAGACAAGTACCACCGCCCTCTCTATTATTCATGCATCACCCCCATCTGTGGTACAGCAAGACCCACACTGCTTGCAGACTGGTGAATTCTTCAGTACTTCAGCGTAGCTTCTCCAGCTCAATGCTCTCAGGATGGCCTGATTCCTCAGTGCCTGAACTGCATCCCTTGGTGCGGGAGACATGAATTTCAAACAAAGAACCCAGACTCTGTCTTTCATGCCCAAGGTTTAAGGATCCTCAAGTCCTTCTGCTTTCTTTGGCTAAGCATGAAGGAATTGTCCCCAGTACTTAAGCATCCCCACGTCTTTCTCAGTGGCAGAAATGACAAACAGTCTCTCTTCCTGCTGATCAGTGCTCTCTAAAATGGCAGTGAGCAGCCACATGGCCCTGGCCATGCATGGGACTCAAGATGGAGACCATCCGCATGGCTGCGTCAACAGGGCCGCCCCCCCACCACTCTGCAGGTGGCCGAGAGGGTTTGTCAGGACCCTCTCCTCCTGTCTCAGCTCCAGGAGGAAGAAGAGGAATCCCCCAGCTCACCACGATGCTGACGGGCTGCTCTGGCATCGGGGGTGGGGCGTGGTGGTAGATCTCTGCACCAAAGTCTTTCCTCTCCGGTCCATGGCATCAGGTCCCAGCCAGAGTTGGGGTTGCCCCTGCTGTGTTAGGGTTGGTGCCACGCGGGGCCGTCCTCCTCCACCCTGCCGTTTACAGGAGCGGACCCAGTAAGGCCCCTNGAAGTGGATGAAGGAAGTGGAGCACCTCCCTTATGGGGAAGGGCTGATGGAGCTGGGTCACTTGAGCTTGGAGAAGAGGAGACTGAGGGGTGACCTCCTTAATGTCTATAAACATTTGAAGGGTGGGTGTCACGAGGATGGAGCAGGGCTCTGCTCAATGTCGTCTAGTGATAGGACATGGGGTAATGGGTGTAAGCTGGAACAGAGGAGGTTCNCCCTCCCTTAAGGGCAGGTACTTGGGAAAATGTCAGCTCCCCCCAGGATAGGTCACTGAGGGGAGGGGGTCCTCCCAAAGCAACACAACTTTTTTTTTTTTTCTTCATGAAAGCACAAATCTGTACATCTGAAAATTCTGGTAATTTTTAAACTGCAACACCTAGACGTTGTCTCCAGGCACATCAAAGACAGGAGGGTCATTAGGGACAGTCAGCANTTCAGCGAGACCTGGACAGGCTGGAGAGCTGGGCAGAGAAAAATTTACTGAGCTATAACAAGAGTAAGTGTAGAGTCTTGCATCTGGGCAAGAACAACTCTAATTACCAGTATAGGCTGGGGACTGACCTGTTGGAGAGTAGTGTAGGGGAAAGGGACTTGGGGGTCATAGTGGCCAGCAGGATGACCATGAGCCAGCAATGTGCTCTTGTAGCCAATAGGGCCAACAACGTCCTGGGGTGGATCAGAAAGGGGACGGTTAGCAGATCAAGAGAGGTTCTTCTTCCCCTCTACTCTGCACTGGTGAGACCACACCTGGAGTATTGTGTCTAGTTCTGGGCCCTTGAGTTCAAGAGGAATGTGGAGCTGCTGGAGGGAGTCCAGCGTAGGGCAATGAAGGAAGTGGATGAAGGAAGTGGAGCACCTCCCTTATGGGGAAGGGCTGATGGAGCTGGGTCACTTGAGCTTGGAGAAGAGGAGACTGAGGGGTGACCTCCTTAATGTCTATAAACATTTGAAGGGTGGGTGTCACGAGGATGGAGCAGGGCTCTGCTCAATGTCGTCTAGTGATAGGACATGGGGTAATGGGTGTAAGCTGGAACAGAGGAGGTTCCATATAAATATCAGAAGGAACTTCTTCCCAGTGAGGGTGACGGAGCACTGGAACAGGCTGCCCAGAGGGTTGTGGAGTCTTCCTCACTGGAGACATTTAAAACCTGCCTGGATGTGTTCCTGTGTGACTTGGTCTAGGTGATCCTGCTGTGTCAGGGGGATTGGACTAGATGATCTTTCAAGGTCCCTTTCAGTCCCTAATGATTCTTTGATTCTATGATTGTTTTTGTGTTTTAAATAAGATTGTCTTCTCTGTCCCCTTGCAGGCTGAATACAAACTTGCAAAGCTGCGTGATTGTGAGGAGAAGCTAATTGTGACCGCGTGGTATAACAAGGTGGGTCGCCAATCCATTTGTTTCAGATTGCAGTTTGTTAAATGTGACAGTTAAATTTTACATCCCCATTTCTTCTTCTTTTTAGCGACATTTTAGCAATAAGCCATTTTGGAAAATAATTTTGTTGTGTATTTTCTGCTTGTCTTCTGTCCTTTGGAACAACTTAAAATGTGGTGTAGGCCACCATTTCCAGGTGAGTGATATACTCTTTGCTGCCACAAGCTTCCATCTGGATTGAGCAGGCTCCAAAGTTCAGTAGTGTTTGTTGTTGACACTTCTGGGCTTGAGATAAAGGGAGGCCATGGCTGAAGGGATTTCCAGATTCCTGCTTCACACATTCAATGTCTTTAGCACAATATGTAAGAAATCAAGCCAGAGCCATCTTCTCACTTTGCAGCAGTATTGTAAAGACTGTTAGAACGTTTGACATTGGGTTGCTGAGAAAAGGACTGGAGAAAGTTGTTCATCTTTCCTTGTAGCAGTGTTTGATTAGAGTTTCATAAAGACTGGAACAGGGAATTAAGAAAAGGAAGTTAAAAGTGTAAGGGTTACTCGAGAAGCAACTTAACAATGAGCTAAAATGAACACATTCTGTGTAAAAGTGAATGAATCTTATTTTCTTCTTTGGTTCATACCCTTGATGACAGCAAGACGTGTACAGTAAAAGAAACTTTGTGTGCACTAAGGATAAGCTTTGTGTGTGTGAAGGATGGCTGGTTCTGTTCTGCTGTAGCGCAAATGCTCTCTGACTTGTTTGCAGAGCCTGACTCTTCAGAAGCTTGGTATGGAGGCAAGACTGGTTAGTAGCAGTGGTGCCTGCAGAGATGGTCCTGGACGCTCTTTCCTAGCTCAGCAACGCCATGTCACCAACACCAGAAGGAATCTCACTGTTAAAGTCCCAGGTGCAACAGCTGATTAAACCACAAGGACCACGAGAAATTCTTCTACTCTAAAGTGTCCTTAAATGTTCTGTAGCTTCCACTCTAACTGCATGATGAAAGAGGAAGTTAGAAAGGTGGGCAACTGCGACTTCAACACCAGAACCTATCAAGAAGTGATGAGTTGATCAGTGGGCTGTCTAGATGGTAGCACATAGTTTTCCAAGTAGAATTAGACTTGATGACTGCAGTACGTATTTACAAGCACAACTTTAAAAAGATTTATATTTGCCTTCAGAATATATTGTAAATATGAAAAATTGGCACTATATATTTAAAATTTTATTTAATGGGTTGGGGCTAGAAAAGCCACTTTTTGTAACGGGGAGATGTTATGCAAAAATGGACTTCAGGAAACTGGCAATATTGGGCATTTCTTCTGGGCTCTTCTGAAAAAGAGATTGGAAAGATTGGTCCCACATTTTAAAAATACTGGGGTTTTTTCTTTGAATAGGAAGTACACATTCTAAAGTCAGGAAAACACTTGCTTTTGTAGAAGAATAAGACAGTGTAGTACCAGCTGACTTCTTGTTGGATGAGACAGGATTTGTTTTGTCATCTCAAGTGAGAAGTGGGATGACTAAGTTTTTTTAATATTAAGTTTGTGCATCTGTACCTTAAGGAAAACCCATCTTTAAGACGTTGAACTCACTAAAATCAAATAAGTTGTCTAGAAGAAAAGCTGTTATAGTAAGTCAAAAGTCTGGGCTGTGTTTTAGAAGTCTGGCATATCGGTACGTGGCATTTCTTCGCAGAAGGAGGGTTAGGGGAAGAAACCTCATTTAGTTCCAGCTATTTATACAACCCTCTGCACAGAAATTAGTTTTCCCCTCTTTTTTACAAATGTAGTTTCACTTTGGTTATTCTGAGCTAACTGTGCTGGGCAGATGAATGAAAGAGCTTTGCTAGCTGTTGGCTGCAAAGATTGTGTGTTGGCAGGGAGGAAAATGCATCAGCTGTAATAGTTTCACAGTATCTAGATCAAACACGATGAAATGGGGACTGATACCCGAAATGTGTGTGCGGGAAGCTGCCGTCTTTCACAAGGAAACTCGCTAATTTTTCTCTGCAAACCGTCCGCAACAAATTAATTAAACCCATAGTTAAATTGGATAAAATTACAGCAGCCTTTAAAATAAAACAAAGGCTTTGAGGCTGCTGTAGCAGTCCGTGATCTAATCTAAAACTCAACTGTATGCGTGAATGAGCGCTTAGACCTGTCTTCCCTCTTAAGGCCATCTTTGGTTTGAGACCGGGGTTCAGCTTTGCAGAATGTAAGTTGCAAGTGGTGCAATTCAAGCTGTCACTCGTTCTGCGTGGCCCTCGCTGCAGCTTCTTCTTTGCATTTTGTCCTTCCCCAGCGTCTGGAATACAGTACTGGGCACTGCATGCCATGCTAGAGAAAAGGGAAGTACTCTTGCATTAACACTCGGCACTGCTTCATGGCTGTGGTGATAGTTGACAGCACTCTGCTACATTTAGGCGCTCAGCAGAGATTTCCTCTTGCAAAATCGTATGTGGGGTGTTGCTTAAAAAGCCAGGCTCGTGCTGCGCGTGGTATGAGCAGCGAATATGCAGACAGTCATGTCTGTCGGGTTGTGTTCTTCAGGTCTTTATGTGTCTATGGACTACCTCGTCGGTTTTGAGGTCTTTTTTTGCTGCAGTGGTGTTACTGGGGTTTGTATTTTTAAGATACGTTGCTTGTTTAACCTGCTAGTGGTATGGAAGGTGCTGGAGAGCAGTGGAACAGGAGACTCAAGTCTTAGCAAGATTCTTGGTAAGAATGTAAGTCTTCGCCTATGTTTCTAAAGCCTGGTATTTGGTGTGTTCTGGTGAACTGTGGATCTGTCGCTGGTGGTGTGGAAAGGGTCTCTTAACCCTTGTTCTTTACAGTGTGGGAACTGTCATGGACGTCAATCAAATACTCATCTCATTAGTAGGCTTGATGCATTTGTTGTGCTTCTCAGAGTAGTAGAGCTGTGTTGGTAATTGTTTCAGATGCTGAGTAGCAAAAAGCTTGAAGCAAATGTCTTTGGTGTGCGCTTCTCAAAACTGCAGACCCTGGGACCAAAAATGACCCAAAACCTTCCTGTCACTGGGTTGGAAGTCTTCTGAGTAGTGATGGAAGACATTAAACACAGAACTACTGATGGGGATCAAGCCTTTTTTCAGGGCAAGGTTGTCCCTACTGGTCTTCTAGGGGTTGCCAAAAATTAATCAGGTTTTCAGCCGTGACTTGAAACCTTATTTATTTGGAACTTTTCCAAACTGTTAGGAGTGAAGCTTGTGACTATAACGCGAGTGTTTCTTTGGGACTGAGCCTGTTTCAGAGTGGCTGGTTTATAACTGGTTAAACTTGGGTTATGCCCTACGCTCCCCTGAGGAACTGATCTGTAGAAATAAATAGTTGGTTATAAGCCATGGTGTTGTGTTCACTTCAGCTCATCTAGCTGTGCATAACGGATCTCTAGAAATCAGCATCGTTTTAACGTTAACTTCATTCATGTCAAACAAACAACAACAAGAAGCGGATGGTAGCGTTGCTGTGTTGCAGCTTGGCTGTACCAGCGCACAGCAGTAGCAGAACACTGTCAGTACAACGTTCTTTGATGCGACAGGCGCCGCTGAGGCAGGACAAAGAAAGAGGTCACTTGTCTCTGCTGCAGAATGAATTCATGTCATGCCCAGCCAGCACAGCGGAACCGAGTTGAATTGTGAGGTGAAACCATTGAACATCGCTGAATTCAGTCAGCATTATTGGTAACTTTAGCCAGTTTCCAGTAAAACGGGTACTATTGATCCAAAGAAACCAAACCAATGCTCAGATTGACATAGCGTTTGTGTAATATTTTTTATATAAAATCTAAGTGTAGCCACTATGGAGGAGAAGTATTTCATAGCAATAATACAAATCAGGACTAGTAGGTTCTTTTACTCAAGGCGCATCAGGCATCAGTTTTGAGAAGATCCTTTTGTGACAACTGTATTTAGAGTGGATTGAGAAACGGTCACTGAACAGAAACTTTCACCTAACTGATTTTTTTGTTGTTCATTTAAAAGTATCTGTGTGTGGGTAGTCTGTTTGCTACAATAGGCATTTACCTGGAAATAAGTGAGATAAGCAATACTGATGTTTTATTTCGGTAGCCGTATGTAGTTTAGGAATTAGAGCCTGAAAGCAGTCAGTAATGTCTGGTAAAGTAATTTTCTTGACTTCTTCCACTTCTTTTTTTTCCCCTTCCCCTCCACGAGTCAAACTAGAGTGAAGATTTTTCAGTGTATCCATGTCTACATCTTGTGTCTCCAACAAAAGTAAACACCGTGTTGCATAGATCTTGAAAAAATTGCACTAATTTTAAATGTTTGGTTTTCGCTTTCTTTGGAAAGAATTCTTTTATATTCACATAAAGATTTTTAAAACTAATTCTTCAGTGTCTTTATTCAGAGTGACTGTATTTAGCGGTCCCTGGCTGATGAAGCAGCCATAGGCCTGCGTTTCAGTAGAACTGCGCCATCTAAAATGTCACTTTGCAGGATGTGTAGCAGAGTTGTGCTGCCTTACCTTCCTCTCTTCACTCCTGCTCACAGTTCTGCTCCCACCGACCATGGGTTATCTGCTGACAGTCACCTGAGAGCTGGAGCAGGTGCCTGTGTGAAAAGACAAACCCACCACAGATGAGTTGTCAAGTGACTTCAGGAGTTGCTTATTGCTACTGAGACTAATTAGGTTCTCTGCCTACTCTCCTCAGCCCCACCTAAGAGGACACAGAGGACTGGTAGACACTTCTAAACCACTGTGCATGTTATTATTGGGAACAAATCTGCCTGCCCTCTTCAGTCTGCTTTGCGGGTTGGTTGTGTGCTCACATCTCAGTGTTGCTGACAGCTTTGTTGTTCCCTGGGTGCTAACACCAACACAGAAGTCAGGCTGAGAGTGAACAACAGCCAGCCGGCCCTCCACAGTGTAGATCAGCAGGGAGAAGGTGTTTCCTTCAGCGCCTTGTTCCAGACCTATTTTTATCATGGGTTTTCTCTTTCTCTGAGCCACCATCCCCAGCCCGAGAATGATGTTGTAAGTAACGATTTTTGTCCCTTGAGCTGCTACCCCTCTGGGGGTGGAGCTGCCTGGTGCCTTCACAAAGAGGGGTTTTTGCACTGGCCCAAGTGTCCCACCGACTGGCGGGGGCAGGATACGAGAGAACCATTTTTCCTGGGGCTGGACATAAAAGCATCTTCAGCCACAGAAAAACAAAACCTGCAGGTGTGTGGTGGAGGAGAAGGGAAGAGCCTGCTGGCTGTGCAGGAAGCCTGAGCTGAGCTGGATAATGCTTTCACCCATGTGGGAGCTGTCACGGGACATGCAGCCACAGCCAGAAGGGGTGAGGGAGGGCTGTGCAGGAGGCTGTTTGCAGAGAGCCTGGGCACAGAGACTGTGTCTGTGACCCAGTTTGCTTACGGCTCTTCTGGTAGCTCCTTCAGTGCCAAGGCCTGCAGCAATGGGTTTGTGTTCAGGCGAGAGCTGTCCCTGGGGGAGAAGTGCAAGAGTGTAACTGCAGAGAAAGGGAGAGATTGTTTTTGTGGAGCAGGGCGAAGTGTCCAAGATGTTCCTGCACAAAAACATCCTGTACTCTGCTTGGATTAGAACTAACCCAGCACAGAGCCAGGGACAAGGAGGGGGAGGAAGCTTTTGGATACAGCAGCAGCCTGGGGAAGGAAACTGGACTCGGAGCCAAGGAGGGAGGGAAAATGTCAGATGACACTAGCAAACTGAAAGTGCTTTGGGAATGATTTTGCACAGGGCAGAACCTTGTTGCGACTGCCTTCTCCAGTTTCCAGCTGATTGCAGGGACACAACCCACTTCCAACCTTCCCCTCCTGCTTCTCTCACAGAAGGAAAAGAAATAATGAAAGATCTGGAAAGTCTAGTGCACTTCCTTGTTCCTGCTGCAAAGGGAGGATGTGGGGGTCCCTTGTCAGGAGCAGGTTCATGGGCATCTGGCGTGAGGACAGCAGGGTTGAAGAGTTGGGGTTGGGGATGTCCCAACTCAGTTTTAGTGAGAACCTGGCCAATTCTGCATTGGATAAATAGGTTGGTTTGATTCTCACCACATGTTCTCACATCTCCACTTTATGGGTCTGTGCAAGAGGAGCCTCAAGTGCCAGAAGCAGCATCTCATTCCAACCTCTTCTTCCCACCTTCATCTGCCTGGTGCAGCAAACCAGAGGAATAGCAGTTGCCTTACCAGGAGCCATGGCCCTGTGATGAGTATGCTTAGCCCCACTGTGCACCCGTGAAGCCACAGGGTGTTTCAGCCCTTTTTCAGGCCGTTCTGCAGCCCAGCCTTCAGTGCTTCCTCCCCTCTGTGTTTGGAGAAGGAGAAAATGCCCAGTCCTGCTCTCGGAAGCTGCTGGAGGCCTTGTTGAGGTCCTGTGGTGCTACCGGAACAGTGCATTTACTGGTGTTGAACCAACAGCTGTCAAGTCTTGCAACTGTTTCACTTGGCATGTGATGGTTTCATTTCCTAAGGGACCCTTTCAGACTTGTTGTATGGGTGTTGTACAGGGAGAGCTGCAGCCCATGTTCCCAGGGCGTGGACTGCCTTTAGTGACAAGCCCTCTGCTAAAGGACAGCAATGCCACAGTACCGTGTGTCACTGCCCCTGCTGGGGTGGCTCACAGCCCCCTGCTGCCCCCCCCCCGAGACTAACATGGCTGAGGGCTACAGCTGGTGCTGGAACTGGCCTGGGTCCACATTTGCCTTGCAAAACCCTTCATGACTGAAGTGCTTCAGTGAGGATTTATTAATGCACAAGAAAGACACTGCAGAGTGACTTTTTCCAACAGATTATGTGTCAAGGATAACAAAATCAGAAGCTGTGATAATTCATACCTGTATTAATGTCACAGAGCAAGGGCAAGCACTGCTTTCTCTGTTGCTGAGCCACAGCCTGTTGATTCTGTTGCCACTGTTAAGCACAGCTAGCCACCGTATGGTAAGGGAAGGCCCAAGCCCCTCGTTCACTTATGGTGCCGTATGGCAAGCCTAGAAGCGTCTGGCAGCTGCCGGGTCCATCACCTTTCCCACGTGACACAGAGTGCAAGGTCCACTTACAAAAGACATGATTCTGCAATTGCTTTAAAAGAAACAAACCGCCTGCCCAGCCTCTCCCTGCAGCTGGGTGGTGTGAGAGCACATTCTTCCCTGTGGGATGGTGGCCAAGGCTTCCCTACCGCAGCTCAGCACAGATCTTGTAGGGCTCTGGGGCCAGTGTGATGCCCAGCCGGTGCTTGAGAGTGAGCGTGATGCCCGGTGGAGCCCGCAAGGTAAATTTCTGGAGCAGAGCAGTGAAGAAGAGGAAGAGCTCGGCGCGGGCCAGCAACTCGCCCAGGCAGGCACGTTTCCCTGCAGAGAGACACCATGGACAGCCTCAGCCTCTGATGAACTGCCTTCACTGCTGAAAAAGCCTCTGCCTTCCCTTAGGACTGGACCATGTCCAGCTGTTTTTCAGCCTGGACTGAGCTCCTGAGTATCAGGACTTTGTGAGGACACCACACGCAGACGTGTTGTGTCCTCCCTGCTTGGCTAAGCCATGCTGCCACACACCGTCTGGATGTGTTCCTGCTCAGAGGCTGGGGGTTGGTTTTGAGCTTCCAGAGAAGGTCTGTGATGGTGGGAGCTAAAAGCAATGCCCTGGGAAGCTGTTGGCTGAGGTACTCTGTGGTGGCAACAGTGAAGCCTCTGTTGAACTCTGCCATGTGGGAACAGGAGCACAGAGCCAAGCTCTAGCCTTGGTGAAGTCTCTGGCATTTTTACGGTCTTACTCATCCTCAACTCTTTTCTGACCACATGAAGAGATGATAAAGGGCTCAGACTGTGGTTGCAGTGCTTTGGTCTGGCCCTGTGAGTGCTGCTTGAGTGGCACCTCCCAGGGTTTAGCCAACCTCTATGATGTCTCCACTGTGCAGTGGGAAGCCCCATCCCAGTGCCTCAGCACAAAAGCACCAAAATCCAGCAAATCTTACCCAGAGAAAATGGCATGAAAGCCTCCCTTTTTTGGAACTTCCCATCCTTCAGGAAATGCTCGGGGTTAAAAGTGTTGGGGGTTTCCCACTCATTCTTGTCGAACATCACTGAGCTTAAATTTGCTAGCATGATGGTGCCCTAAGAGGAGAAAAACACTTTTATTGGACTTTTATTGTCACTGGCAGCAGAAGGGGCAGTTTTTGGGTCTCCTCTCCATAAGGAACATCCATAGTCACATTCTGCCACCATTATTTGTCCCACATGCTCCCCACACCACCCTGGCATGGCCAGTTTCTCCTGCTTCTTGTCTCTCTGGAGGTGCAGTGTTTGTATAGCCACTGTTTTCCCTCCTCAGCATCGTAGAACTGTAGGGATTGGAACTTGTCTCTAGAGATCATCTAGTCCAAGCCCCCTGCCAGAGCAAGATCCCAAAGGGCAGGTTACACAGTGCTCCATCCATCTGGGTTTTGAATGTCTGCAGAGCAGGAGACTCCACAATCTCTCTGGGCAGCTTGGGCCAGGGCTCTGTCACTCTCACAGTAAAGAAGTTTCTCTTCATGTTGAGCTGGAACTTCCTGTGCTCTAGCTTAGCCCCATTATTCCTTGTCCTATTACTGGGCACCACAGAAAAGAGATTGGTCTCTTCCTCTTGACACCCATCCCTCAGATATTTACAGACATTAATGAGATCCCTCTCAGTCTTCTTTTCTCAAAACTAAACAGCCCCAGTTCCCTCACCCTTTCTTCACAGGGGAGACGCTCAAGTCCCTTCATCACCCTTGTAGCTCTCCATGGGACTCTCTCCAATAGATCTCTGTCTCTCTTGAATTGGGGAACCCAGAACTGGACACAGTACTCCAGGTGTGGTCTCTCTGGGGCAGAGTAGAGGCATATTTTCTTTACCTGCTGTAATCTTGGGTCAAAATTCCTGTGAGAGCTGTGTGAGATGGACTCTGTGCCTCAACAGCGTGTGAGGGGAGCGGGGTGTGTTGCCCACGGTGCTCTGCACTGTTCAGTGTGCTGAAGGACGCTGTTTGCACGGCAAAACCCATGCGTTCACTGGGAGTGAGGCGCCTTGGCCTGGGGAATGGAAAGTGTCTCCCTGAAATCTCAGCACGCAGGGGTGGGGTTACCTTTGGAATGAAGAAGCCATCCACGGTTGTGTCTTTCACTGCCATTCTTGGCACATTGAAAGGGATGATGTTGCCAATCCTCTGCACTTCATGGATGACGGCGTTGGTGTATGGCATGTTGTTCCTGTCCTCCAGGTTCGGCAGCCGTGCCTGCCCGATGATGGCATCGATCTCAGCTTGCACACGGGCTGGGGGGAAAGAGCACGGATCAGCCAAGATCTGCTCCGCCCAACCCGAAAGCTCTCCTTTGAACTCTGCCTAGAGAAGAGGCGGCTCCCACGACAGTTGTAGCTGCTCCATCCCTGGAAGCACCCAAGGCCAGGTTGGATGGGGCTCTGGGCAACTTGGTCTGGTGAGAGGTGTCCCTGCCCATGGCAGGGGGTTGGGACTGGATGATCTTTAAGGTCCCTTCCAACCCAGACCATTCTATGATTCTGTGCTAATGGCAAGTGAGGGTTGTCCAAGGACCAACCAGGAATATCTGCCATTGCATCTCTTCTGTGCCATCACAAGGGGAGCCCCAATTTTTCTCTCAGAAATGGAACCTCTCATGAAGCTTTGAGGGCTACTAGCAAGGAAAAGCTGACCTTTTGCTAACTGTACCTTGAATTTCTGGATAGATAGCCATATACAGCAGAGCCCAGCGTATGGTGGTGGAGGTGGTCTCAGTCCCAGCGAACAGCAGGTCAACAGCACACGCCACGAGGTTCTCCTCCTGGAGGATACCATCACTGTCGTCCTTCACATAAAGCTGTGTTAGTACCACATGAGCAGCAAGGGCTGCCTTGACACTATAGACTTACTCCAAGTCAACCAGGTTGTGGTAGAAGCCATTCATGCCCCGCACCATCTTAGTGACAGGCACCCTGAACCTGGTGCCCACCATAAGCTCTTACATTGCCAAACAGGCAACTCAGGAGGACAATTTGAATTTGTTTCTCCTTCCTCCTACTTTCTAAGCCTCAGTGCAGAGGGTTTGTTCCACGCTGCTGACCTTGTTTATCTCCTGCAGGTAGCTGTCGATGAAGTCCTTGCTCTCCGAGGGGTTCCAGTCCTCCTTGTGTTTGTCAATCTTCTCTCTCACAAACTTTTTCAGCAACTTCCAGTTTTTAAAAATGGTATGATGGGATCCAGGCAAGAACTTCATTATGGTTGGGAAAGAGTTGTACAGCTTCGGACATGAAGGGAGAAAGGCAAATTGAATAAAGGGCTGAGAAAACCCTCTTATCAGACCTTGAGGAGCCCTTGAGTTGGTGGAAATAGAATAGCTGAGGCTCCAGAAGAGCTCTACAAGGGATGGATGTTCCATTGCCAAGTGCCTCGTGCATTACCTGGCGTCAGAGCAGGGTAGGAGTGAGTGGGTGAGAAAGGTGGTGCTAGGTGGGGAGAGAGCAATATGTGCTTGACGATAAGAAATGGGTTGCCCAGAGAGGTGGTAAAGCCTCATCCCTGGATCCATCCCAGGTCAGGTTGGACAGGTGTGATGGTTTGAAAATCCAAAATTTTCAGACGTACAGAGTTGTGCTTTCATGAGGAAAAAATGTGCATTTTGCTTTAAGAGAATGCTCCCAGTGACCTGTCCTGGGAGACGTGGACTCTTCTAGTATCAATTAAAAGAGGGTTGATGACCCAGCCCTGCCCTTTAGTCTTCTGGGGGCTTTGCCCCAGCACACCAGCACGTGGGCATGCTTTCCCCAGGTCTCTAATGTAAAAAAAAACCCAAGTACCAATACGGCAGCGATCTCCCACTGTATTTTTCTCAGAATATGTGCTGGCATTTGTGATGGAGTTTCTGGTTTGTGTGCACTGACTTGCTTAGCTTTTTTTCTTTCTTCTTTCTGTATGCAGTCACAGAGTTAATAAACCCTTTTTCATTTTCCCTAAGCTACAGAATCATAGAATCAATAGGGATTGGAAGGGACCTCGAAAGGTCATCTAGTCCAATCCGCCTGCCACAGCAGGATCAACTAGACTGAGTCACACAGGAACACATCCGGGCAGGTTTTAAATGTCTTCAGTGAAGGAGACTCCACAACACCCCGGGCAGCCTGTTCCAGTTCTCCGTCACCCTCACTGTGAAGAAGTTCCTTCTCAGGTTGATGTGGAACCTCCTATGTTCCAGCTTTCACCCATTGCCCCTTGTCCTATCACTGCATGACACTGAGCAGAGCCTGGCTCCATCCTCCTGACACCCACCCTTCAAATGTTTATAGACATTAATGAGGTCACCCCTCAGTCTCCTCTTCTCCAAGCTAGAGACCCAGCTCCCTCAGCCTCTCCTCATAAGGGAGGTGCTCCACCTCCTTCATCATCCTCATTGCCCTACACTGAACTCCCTCCAGCATCTCCACATCCCAGATATGGTCTCACCAGGGCAGAGTAGAGGGGAAGAAGAACCTCTCTTGATCTGCTAACCACCCCCATTCTGATCCACCCCAGGATGCTGTTGGCCCTCTTGGCCACAAGAGCACATTGCTGGCTCATGGTCATCCTGCTGTCCACCAGGACCCCCAGGTCCCTTTCTCCCTCACTGCTCTCCTACAGGTCAGTCCCCAGCCTACACTGGTGCCTGGGGTTGTTCTTGCCCAGATGCAAGACTCTACACTTACCCTTGTTATACTCCAATAAATTTCTCTCTGCCCAGCTCTCCAGCCTGTCCAGGTCTTGCTTTCTTGTGTTTCAAGAAAGTGGCCTTTGAATGTTGACCAGCTACCCTGAGCTCCTTCACCTGCCAGTACCCTGTCCCATGGGATTTCCCCTAGCAGTTGCTTGAAAAGGCCAAAGTTGGCCCTCCTGAAGTCCAGGGTTGTGATTCTGCTAGGTGTTCTGTTGTTTGGCAAATTCTATCAGAGATCTCGCCGAGACCTAACTGCTTTTTCCTTTTCCTTTTGTTTTTTTAATTGTAGTNGCCAGTACCCTGTCCCATGGGATTTCCCCTAGCAGTTGCTTGAAAAGGCCAAAGTTGGCCCTCCTGAAGTCCAGGGTTGTGATTCTGCTAGGTGTTCTGTTGTTTGGCAAATTCTATCAGAGATCTCGCCGAGACCTAACTGCTTTTTCCTTTTCCTTTTGTTTTTTTAATTGTAGTCTTGAACCCACCACAAAATGGTGCCCAAAAACCTGAGATAAAGCAGTTTCTTTGTTTTAACCTGCTCCAACAGGGCTCTGAGCAGCCTGGTCTAGCTGGAGCTGCAGCTGTGTGCTGTGCAAAGGAACAGAGAGACAAGTTTGGTGATGTGAGTTTTGAGCCTGACTGCAGAGAAGAAACTATGGCCCTGTACAACTCCACACTGTCCTTGTTGGTATCAGAGGACAGTACCTGGCTTGTGACGTCCCCGTGGAGCTTAAGTGTGTCGTTCAGCAGCTTCAGCATTGTTTGGAACTCCACGTTGTCATAGTCAAACCGATTGCCAAACAAGATGGAGCAGATGACATTTGCAACAGCATTAGTGACTCTCAGGTGAGGGTTGAAAGGACTTCCTGGAGCAAGAGAAGGGAGCAATCAGTTCTCTTCTAGGCTTCACAGAAAAGAAGAAAATACAGCCACTAGAAATAAAATATTCAACAAACAGGAGTGAAATGGGTGGCCCCAGGTAGTATCTCTCCTGTGTCACTACTCTCCTGGGACACTGCCTTCCCCAGGCTTAGCTGAGTAGCCCCAGTGGTACCAGTTTAATCAGATCATGGAGATGTTTGGGTTTTTTGGAAAGCAAGGTCTGCAGAAGAGCAGGGTGGTCATTTGAACTCATTGGAACCACTGGTGTTTACTCACGCTCAGGATTTTCCATCAGTCACCAAGAGAGCGGTGGGCTCTGAGAAACCCTCTGGGTTCCACCAGTCAGTTTGAAGGCAAAACCTTTGTAAAAGGGACCTAGGATGTTGGCAGGAGGCTCCCATCGCATGCAAAGAGAGGTATTTTTCAGCATGCAGTGAACTGTGGGTCAAGTTATTCTGATGGGTCATCCCAGCTCCTGCCTTCAGCAGAGCTTGAGGGCCGCAGTACTCAC
Organism: Rhinopomastus cyanomelas; assembly: GCA_013400115.1. Taxonomy (NCBI): domain Eukaryota; kingdom Metazoa; phylum Chordata; class Aves; order Bucerotiformes; family Rhinopomastidae; genus Rhinopomastus; species Rhinopomastus cyanomelas. Next base: position 22,873 of record VXBP01002400.1, read on the forward strand.
CCTGTTCCTCCCTGATCACATCCACAAGGCACTGGCATTCCTCCTGGATGCGCTCCTCCACACCCTTCTTCCCCAGGCCAAAGTTCCGGAGGGTAGTCAGTGTGAACCTCCTCTGTCTCTTCCACAAGAGCCCGGTAGAGGCAACCACGCCTGTAAGAAATCATCAGGAATGAAGGCAGATCCCTCCACCAAGGAGAAAAGGCTCCAGAGCTCTGTATTATCTACAGCTTTCTTGGACTTTGGCAGGGTCAGCACTTTGAGCTGCGATACGTGTCCTGAGGAAGAACTCACCTGACTTGCTGAATATCTCTTCCTCAAGAGGAAAATCAGGGCGGCCCAGGAAGTCTTCCCCTTGGTTCACAAGAACTTCCTTCACCAGTCGCATCCCATTTACAATCACAAACTTTATGCTGCCCACCTGTGTGTAGAAGATGTCTCCATATCTTTCAGTGAGCTGGTAGTGGGAGGATAAATAAAAGGGTTTTCATTTGCGGTGATCATGGCTGTCAGAGCAGGGACAGCCCTGGAAAATTAAAGGAAGCTGAGAGTGAGAAGGGACGTGGGGTGTCTGCACAATTGTCTGCTTGGCTGTGTGTCGCTGTTGGACTTCGATTAACAACATGTGAGCAAATGGAGGATAACCCAGGAACAGGGTAGTAGGATGCACCTGATGATGCTCCGTTCGGGAAAGGAATCTGCAGAGCCTGAGAACGTGAGAAGTTTTCCTCCCTCAAGGACTCTTTTAGGAAAAACACTGGCCAGTAGTGAGCGTAAAAGGGAGAGATTCAAACGATGCAGGGGAGCTTCATCACCCTCCTCCTCCACCCTGTGGACACAGAGAAAGACTGAAAGAAGACACCAAAAGACCTCGTTGCTGCATCCTGGAGTGGTGATCTGGGACTTTGTTCCCTGCTTTCCCTCCTTCTCTTCCTCGGTCCTTTCTCCTACTCTCTCTTTCCTCCTTGGCTTTTCTACACCCCACCCATCTTCTCCCTCTTTCTCTCTTGCTGTCTTCTTGTTCCCTGCTCCCCCTGTCTCTTCTGATCTCCAAGTCCAGCCTTAGGCAGTTATTCTTGCACACACTGCGTCCAGTATTGGGTAATTCTAGTGATTTTCTATGCTGTTGGAGTTTGGACTTCAATGGGTGTAGTAACACTTTGATCTTTACGCGGACCTGTGGTGTAAGCAGCTTTCCTTTGACCCCAAGTGAATCCGTGAGCCTGGGTCACTTCCTTCTCTTAAGATCAAGATATGACAGTTGTGGTTTAAACCCAACTGGCAACTGAGCACCATGAAGCACCTCTGGGCTGGAGAGGACAATTGGAAAGAAATAAGAAGGAAAACATGTGGGTTGAGCTAAGAGCAGCTGAATAAGTGGAGTAGAATGAGATGCAGAAGTAAGATTAATAATTATAATGGTTGTAATAAAAAGAGATATAAATAAAACCCAGGAAGAGCAAGTGATGCCCAGTGCCATTGCCCATCACACAGCTAGTCCCCAGCAGTCATTGCCTCTTCCTGGCCAACTTCTCCCCATTTCCATACTGATCATCAGGCCCTACTATATGGAATGTCCCTTTGCCTGGTTTGAATCAGACAATCACAGATTCTCTTAGGTTGGAAGAGACCTTCAAGATAATCAAATCCAACCTTTGACTCAGCACTGTCAGGTAATCACTAAATCATGTCCCTAAGTACCAGGTCAACATGTCTTTTAAATCACTTGAGGGATGGCAGAGATGGGCTGCCCCTGGGAAGCCTGTTCCAGTGTCTGATAGGTCTTTTGGCAAAGACGTTCTTCCTAACATCTAGCCTAAACTTCCCCTGGTGCAGCTTGCAGCTGCCCAGGAGGGGTTCAAAAAATGAGTAGGTGTGGCCCTGAGGAACAGGGCTGAGTGGGGTCAGGTTGATGGTTGGACTGGATAGAATCATAGAATGGCCAAGGTTGGAAGGGACCTCAGAGATCATCTGGTTTCAAGCCCCCTGCAGAGGCAGGGACACCTTCACTAGATCAGGTTACTCAGGGCCCCATCCAACCTGGCCCTGAACACTTCTAGAGATGGTGTAGCCACAATTTCCTTGGGCAACATATTCCAGCATCTCCCCACCCTCACTAGAAAGAATTTGTTTCTCAAGCCCAATCTACATCTCCCCTTTTCAATTTTGGATGATCTTGTAGGTCTCTTCCAACCTTAACAATTCTATGATTTCCTTTAGTCTTATTGTTTGCCACCAGGGACAAGAGGCTGAACACCCCCTTACTCCAACCTCCTTTCAATTAAGTGTAGAGAGTGAGAAGATTTCCCCTCAGCCTCCTTTTCTCTAGGCTAAACAACCCCAGGTCATCTGTCCTGCCTCTCAGGATGCACAGCAGGAGAACTCAAAGAACCCTTGACTTTGGGTAGGCGCTGCGTAGCAACCACAAACCGTCAGTGTGCTGTCAGCATTATTCTCATCAAGACCTGGAGCAACCAAGCCTGGCTGAGAGGGGCCACTGGCCAGGGAGGTTGGAGTAGATGATCTCCAAGGTCCCTCAAACCTTAACCAGTCTATGGATCTAATAACAAACCCAAAACACAGCACTGCAGCAGATACGAAGAAGCAAACTACCTCCATCCTAGTCAAAACCAGGGCACTGCGTGTGGTCTTTCTAATTTTCCACTTTTCCTGATTTGCTGATAAGGACTTTGTGTTCTTTGACCATAAACCAAGTCAAACTCTTCAGGTCTGATTTTTCAGTCCTCTGTTTTTCCAGCTTTGCTTCACTCCCTTCCCAACAGACCTTGCAGTCCCCAGTCAGACCCAGGGCCTCTGCTACAGTGCTGTGCCCCTTGCCCAAAGGACCACTCCATACTTGTCTTCCTCCTTGCACCCAGGCAAACTTCATCCACTTTTCTGACCGAGGGCAAATCTCCTGGCCACCCTGAGATGAGCTCCTCGTGGGCCACAGGAGTTGGTTTAACCCCTTCTCTTCCCTGAAAAAGTTAGGTAGTCAAAATCCCCTCCATCCCCACCCCCCCATACCTTGTCCACCATGCGGAAGGGATTCTTGAAGTCCATTAAGTAGAGATGTCCCACCAAGGGGAGGGCTAAGGGGCTAGGAGGTAAGTTCTTCGGCTTCCTCATGTAGTCGGCGACCAACAGGAAGATGATGAAGAAGATGAGGAATGTCTGTAAGGAGATGCTCTCCCAGAGGAAGCACAGCATGGCTGGCTGGTGGGGTTCCACAGGGATGTGGCCTGCGGCAGGTCAGGGCAAGTAAGGCTCACAGGGCACCAGCAAAACCCCAGGACAAAGGGGGTGAACAACGCGCTGGTGCAGCTGTGGGCAAAACCACAAGAGTTGTGTTAGCTGCATTCAGCCTCCTGCTTTCCCAGGACTCAGCAAGGACCCAGAGGCATTGATTAAATTCAAGTATTTCCTCTGAGCTCATTACAAAAACCAAACGAGCACAGACCAAACCACCCCCTGGGGACCCCGTTCGCCCCCTGTGTCTCCACAGCTGCTTTACAACCCGCACCCCGCAGTGATCCACGTCCTTGGCTAAAGGATGGAAACAAGCTCTGCGGGCCGGGGATGAAGACTCTCCGACAGCCTCGCCCAGGAGCCCCGTCTCGGTGCGAGCCCCCTTCTCTCCTCCCCGCGGTGCGCTCACTGTGCCGTGTCCGGTGCCGGCCTCACGGTGCCACGGAGGCTGCGGCTTCTCCGAGCGCCTCGCAGTTCCCTGGTCCGTAGGAGGTCACCTACTAGTCGGAAGCGTCGCTGCGCAGGTCGGCGGGCGGCGTCCGAGCTCGGGTTGCGCCAGCCTTCCAGGAAGCGCCTGACTCGCTGTGGGGCCGGAGTCCCGGCGCGTCAGAGCAGCGCGGGCTGCAGTCAGACGGGCGTTCGGGATCCGCGGCATTTGTAAACACCGTAAGGTTCTGAGTTTGCCCGGGCACATGCAAGCCCAGCCAAGTGCTCTGGCCCTGGGGCTGGCCCCACCCTGAGCCCTCCAGCTTTCTCTTCCCACCTGCATTGGTCTGTGGTCTGCAGCCTGTGCTGAAGCAGTGCCCAAAGCCCAGCAAAGCTGCAGCAGGTGCTCAGCTCCGTGGGCTGTTGCCCTGTGGTGGTGACTGTCCGAACTTTCCCATCCAAGAGTGGCTCTGTGACATGCAGGTGGTCACACCCACAGATCCCTGATTTTGCTGTCTGTGTTGGTTTGACTGTGGAGTACTCGCAGCAGCGCTGTACCATGGCACCCCATAGCCCTGCCACAGCCATTTGCAGTCGTCAGCTGCCACCTTGTGCTCTGGGAAAAGGTTTGGTTTCATTGGTCTCTCTTTTGGGACATCAGTTGTGACCGTTGCAGTTGTCCAGGGCTGAATATGAGGCACAGAGATGCAACAGAGCTGCTGGGACAATGCTGGACGTGTGAGAGAGAAGCTGCTGCATCACCTTAACATTAGAGAAACTTGGAGAGTTAAATCACTGCTCTGTGGTGAACATCGGAGAGAAGAACCACACCTGTTTTCAAGGAGGATCTTGCTTTTTACCTGTGGGTTTTTATCCCACGTAGGCATTAGCCTGCAGAGTCACGTCTCTCCCCTTCACTCGCAGGAGATGTCCCACTCAAAAATGAATCAGGTTAATGCCTCCTGCCTCCATTGCATAACATCATTACATTTAAAGAAGGTGCTGATGGGAACTGTGTTAAAAGTGAAGAAGAATTCAGTCATTTATTTTCTCTGTGAAAAGGGAAAGAAACGCTAAAGCAAGAGGGACGGGCAAGGGGAAAGGGGTCAATACTTGTTTACTAGACAAGTGCAGATAACACAAGCCGTAGCCACATCCCAGAGGCCAGACCTACAGCAGACCATATTGAAGAAGTAAGTGGAACCAGCGCCTAGTCCTGAACGGCTTTGAAAACTTTGTAAGTGGGGGGAAAAAAGGGTTCACAGCTCTTTTATGGTTTTACTTTTTGGAAGAACTACAAAACCCCAACCCCATGAGCCTATAGCGGGGAAATATTAATTGGAAGTGCATCAGGATTAAAGTGATGGGTTAGAAGGACAGCTGGCTGACAGGAATCCCTCAGTGCCCAGCGTGGCTGCGATGTGACGGGCGAAGGACTCTCCCCTGTGGCATGAATGTGCCACTGCACAGTGACGGTTTGTAGGGCAGCTGTGGCTGTTGTTGCCAGAGATGGAGCCAGTGGAAATGAAGCTTAAGCCTCTTCCGCTGTTAACTATTCTGTGTCCTACATGGGTACTCGGAGAAAAGTCACTTAGGAAAGGTGAGAAAAGTTAAAAATCAAAAAGAGGAGGACATCCCCCACTGCCTGTGGTGCTGATGTTTCAAGCAGAAGCAGAAGAGATAACAGTGTCAGGCATTTGGTCACAGAGATTGAAGAGTTTCCTGCTGGCTGGGTATCTAATTAACTCTTCTCCAGAGAGAGCGCTGTATGGTCACAGGCTGTGGCTTCATCCCAGAGGGTGCAGTGACCCTGCCCTCAGCCTTGTGCCCATTGTGCTTGTTTGTGGGGTTTGGTGAAACTGCTCTTGAGCAACCCTGTGCAGGGAATTGTTTTGCAAGTTTTCTTTCCCGTTCTGTTTTTTATACAAAGCTCCCTGGATAACCCTGTCCTGCTCACACAACTGCAGACTGTGGATTTCTCTACCCATTCAAGCAAGACCTGCTAGACGTCCTTGTGCCTCCCTGTTTGGGGTGGCCTTTGATGGAAGCTGTTTCTGCCTCCCTGAAGTCTCCCAGAGAAAATTCCTACACAGAATCATGGAATGTGTTAGGCTGGCAGGGACCTTTAAAACTCATCTAGTTCAAGCCCTCCCTGCAGTCAGCAGCCTGACCTGGAATGTCTCCAGGGATGGAGACACCTCTCTGGGCATCCTGTTCCAGTGTTGAGTTCTGAGATAAACCAACACACACTGCTGCTGCTGCCAACATTTCTGCTTGGGTATTTCCACCACAAAACAGCAATGAGTTCATGCAGGGAGCACACGCCACAGCGAGCCCAAACCCACCTGGTGCTTGGGTTGTTGGCACCTGCAAGTCCAAATTCGTGCTGAGACATCAACCCGCAGCTTGTACGGCCAAGACCAGCTGCCCCTACACAGCCCATGGCCACGCAGCGTGCTGCATCATTGGGATTAAGGGGTTGCTAAGTGGTCTCTGGGTGGTGGACATCTCCCCATTGGAAAGCCAGTGTGGACCTGCCTGTGCCTGTGCTTTTGCAGCTGGCATACACATTTCTAGGGGCTGCTAATGTAAATTGTCAAACTGAAATAGAGAAAGTGAGATGGGAAGGGAAGAGCTGCACATGTTGTCCTTGTTGCAGTGTGCAGGATGTGACCTTCCTACCCCACTGCCATCCATGTGTTGCAGGGTCCTAGATATCAGTGGCCCATTATGGCAGCCCCAAATCTATGGGGTGCATGGGAGAAGGGACATTTCCAGGGTAGGGGATCCCTCACCAGTCTCAGTCACGAGACAGGGCACAGATCTTGAAGGGCTTGGGGCAGCGCGTGAGGCTGAGCGTGAAGGCGAACGTCAGCCTAGTGTCTGCTGGGGCATGGAAGGTGAACTTCCGCAGGAGTGCTGTGAAGAAGATGAAGAGCTCGGTCCTGGCCAGCTGCTCCCCTGGACAAGCCCGTTTGCCTGGAAAAGGAGCCAAAAAGAACCCCAACAAGTGAGAGCTCGACTTGAGTGAGCTTCAACCACATCTCCAGCTCCTCCTTTGTGCACAGCTTTGCGCAGGCTGCCGGAGCTTTTCTTCCTTGAAAGGTTAGGTGGCAATGTTCACCCACACATCCCGCTCAAACCTTCCCTAGAAGTTTGCTGCCGAGCAAACTGGGAGGCTGTTCTCGTGGATGAGGCGGGGAAACTCACCGAACCCTCCCCACCTCCCTCAACGTTTATGCAGGTTCCACAAGAGGATAGAGTGTTCTTTTCCATCCTAGGATAACATCCTGATTTCACTCCCACTCTGAGCGGTCAGTAGTGACTGTTAGGGGATTTTCTCTGCGGGGATGGGCTTAAAGCTGGATGAGGAGCAGTAACCCCCTGCCCTGGCACGGGTGCAATGGGAGGCAAAAGGCATAATGCAAAAAGGAAGCCCATCTCCCCATCCATCACCCTACCTGCGGAGAAGGGCAGAAAAGCCTCCCGCCTCCTGTACTGGCCATTTTCCAGGAAATGTTCAGGATTAAAGTTGTCTGGAGTCTCCCACACGTCTTTGTCGAACATGATTGAAGTCAGGCTGGTCATCAGGGTGGTCCCCTGCGAGGGGTGGGGAAAGCGGGTGCTGTGACGGAGAAGAGCTGGCGCGCTGGCAGACAGGTTTATCATTAACTCTGCTCCACACGCCATGCAAACGGCGTTGTTTTTCTAAGGGTCTAATGGGTTTTTTCCCCTAGCCTGTCTAATTAAAAGGGGGTGGGGGTGAAAACCTACAGGATGGTTCACTTCTGTGAGCCTCTATGCACCACCGTAGTGTTGAGCTGTACCTTGTGCTCCTTTCACTGGTGACAGCTCTGTAAACCAGCTTTGAATTGGTAACTCTGGGCTCTCCTAGGAGTTTGAGGCAACTCAATTGATCAGCTCTGTTGTGCTTTTGTTTTTAAAACCTGACTTTATTGCCTCGTTAGAAAGACAGGATGATACTTTGTTTCTATAGAATATTTATATAGGATTAGACTAGTTCTAGATCTGGTTCTAGTGGTCCTATGTCCCATTTTTAATATCTCTACATCCAATAGAAAGATACTCAGTGTGGAGATTTTTCCAGTTTAATTTTCCTTAGTGAAACCAGTCACAGAATCACAGAACATTGGGGATTGGAAGGGACCTTGAAAGATCATCTAGTCCAATCCCCCTGCCACAGCAGGATCACCTAGATCCAGTCGCACAGGAACAACCATCGAAGGGCCAGGTTATAGCTAAATCTCATATTTGCTTTGATAATTGTGGAACAGTGTGCTCACACAATCTCTGGCCTTTATCAAGTGTTGCTTTGAGTAGACGATTGCTAATACTCTTGGAATTAACAAAGCCAACCTCTTTGCTGTGCTGTTCCCTGGCCCTCAATGCCAATTGTGTGCGGAGGGCATCTCTTATAAAATGTAAATGGCAAACCTCTTGAAATTGAAATTATGACCAATACCATAGGATCTCATAGTTCTTCATAAGCAGGAGAGGCTGAGGGAGCTGCAGGAGACTCGAGGCTGCTTCCTATCTCCAACTCCCTGAAGGGATGTTGTAGTCAAGTGGAGGTCAGGTTCTTCTCTCAGACAACTAGCAACAGGGCAAGAGGGCAGGGCCTGAAGCTGCCAGGGGAGGGTTAGGTTGGATGTTAGGAAGCCCTTCCTCGGGGAAAGGGTCATCAGACACTGGAACGGACTGCCCAGGGAGGTAGTGGAGGCGTTTAAGGACAGACTGCCTGTGGCACACAGTGCCGCGGTCTAGGTGACTGTGGTGATGTTAGGTCATGGGCTGGGCAGGATGAGCTCAGAGGTCTTTTCCAGCCTCAATAATTCTGTGATTCTGTGAGACCCAAAACACCCCTGTGTAATCTGTCAGGAGGGCTGTATTTTCTATATGGCTGTGTCAACTCCACGAGATTCTACTGGTTGATCCCCATCCAGGTGAGATATGGAATGTGGGCCATGAAAACCTCGCTCTGGTGGGACATGGTCTCCACGTACTTTAGGTAGGTGGAAGCCGGCCAAGGTGGTGTCTCTGGTGGACATCCTGGGCACGCCCAAGGGCACAATGTTGCCCATGCGCAGGACCTCGCTCAGCACAGCGTTGGTGTAGGGCATGTTCTCCTTGTCGGCCATCGTGGGCTGCCGGGACTGGCCAATCACTGAGTCGATTTCCAGCTGCACTTTCTCTATTAAAAGCAAGAAAAAGAATTAAATATCTGGGTTCAGAAGGTTCCTGATATGAAACCAGCAGCACAGACACTTAGGAAATACACAGGAGATCTGAAAAGAACTCTGTCTTCTGGGTTTCACTTTTCTAGTTTTTTTGCTAAATGAAGCGGTCCTACCCTGAATGTGGGGGTACACAGCCATGTAGAGCAGAGCCCAGCGGATGGCAGTTGCTGTTGTCTCAGTCCCGGTTAAGAAGAGGTCCAGGGTGGTGCACAGAAGGTTTTCCTCGTGGAAATAGGAACTGCCATCACCTTTACACTTGGGGGAAAGAAAGTGCTATGAGAACTCGTATCAAGGAGAGGATGCTTTAAAATCCCAGTCCAAAACCTACCTGTCCATGACTCAAGTCCTGCTGCTAGTTTATTATGCACAACCTCTGGGCTTGGAAAGCCCTACCCGGTACTTTCATGGAATTTCCAGCCCCACAGACTGCTCTGAGACACCCCCTGTGCTGTAAAGACTCTTGAAAGCAGGTAACATTTTCAAATGTGAAATTTCACAATAGAAACACAGGCCTGCAAGAGCTCGTAGGAATGCGAACACGTTCTCTTAGAGTCCTCCCACACCGTGTGACAGAATGAAGAGTGGAAGGAGTTTAATTGAAATACTTTCAGAGGAAAAAAAGAAAATCATAGTGTTTCCAGCACCATGTAGTTGCTAAAATGTTTGCTGTTGGAGAGGTAGGGAGGAGAAAGTGATGGGGGAGGCGTGAGAGTCTCCAGTGAAACAACCTGGAGTCATCAGCTCGTTTTATGGATTAAGGTTTAGGTGGCTCTAAACAGTTTCCCTCTTACCTTTTCTATCTCCTTCAAGTAAGAGTCAATATAATCTCCTGCCTCGGACTGGTCCAGGTCCTCCTTGTGCTTTGCAATGACTCCTTTTACAAAATACTGAAGTTTCTCCCAGTGCCTGAAGATTTTCCTAAAGGGTCCTGGCAGCCATCTCATGACTGAAGGAAAAGCGTTGTAGAGCTGGTGAGGAATCAAACAGAGCCAAAGAGCCTTCCTTCAGGTAAAAAAGAGCCAGCGCCACAGCTGATGTGATGTTACCAGCTCCACTTGTGCAAGGAAAAACACCAGGTTTGATTGAAAGGTCAAGTTAGTTACAGAGATGTCAACAAGTACGAACAGCATAAGAATCACCCAAATGTTTTCTGCACTTGGGGGAAAGAAAGTGCTATGAGAACTCGTATCAAGGAGAGGATGCTTCAAAATCCCAGTCCAAAACTTACCTGTCCATGACTCAAGTCCTGCTGCTAGCTTATTATGCACAACCTCTGGGCTTGGAAAGTCCTACCCGGTACTTTCATGGAATTTCCAGCCCTGCAGACTGCTCTGAGACACCCCACTCTTGAAAGCAGGTAACATTTTTAGTCTTGGACCACTTAGTGCTGGGATCCATGGAGAGAACAGAGGTCAAACCTTGAGTACTGGGGGAGTTCTGGACACTGAAGTATAGAAAGAACATTGAGGGACTGCAGAGGGGGCAGAGAAGGGCAACTGGGCTGATGAGGGTTCTTGAGAACAGGTGTGATGGGGAGAGGCTGAGGGAACTGGGGCTGTTCAGCCTGCAGAAGAGGAGGCTGAGGAGAGACCTCACTGCTCTCTGCAGCTGCCTGAAAGGAGGGTGGAATGAGGCATGGCTTGGCTTCTTCTCCATAGGGACTAGCAATAGGACAAAAGGAACTGGGGTCAGGTTGTGCCAGGGAAGGTTCAGATTGGATCTTAGGAAAAACCTTCCCAGAAAGAGTGGGGAGGCCTTGGCACAGGCTGCCCAGGGAGCGGGTGGATGCACCATCCCTGGAGGGGTTCAACAAACAGGTAGGCATGGTGTTTCAGGGGATGGGTTAGCAGCTGGGGGTTGTACGGCGGGTGGTTGGACTTGACGGTCTTGAAGGTCCTTTCCAAGCGTGATGATTCTGTGATCTGACCACTGTGTTTGTCCATACAGAAGCTGCATCCCCAAATCCAACTATTGTGGTTATAATCCTGGAGTGTCTGTTTCATGATTAAAAAGAATTGAGAAACTGGTTGGGAGAGGGGTGGGAGGAAAAAACGGGAATGGTTCATGGAGCTGAAAACTGGCTTTTCCTTTTATAGAACAATAAATATATTTAAAGGTTTCCCACTGACATCTGGTTATGTCTGGCATAGAATCATAGAGACATTCATGTTGGAAAAGACACTCGGGATCATCGAGTCCAACCCTACTCTACATGTTCCCGTAGTGATGGGTCCAGGGGTCGCCGACGCTGCAACGAGGAGCAGCACAGGAGAGAGCTGTATGGTGAAACAATGGAGGCACCGCCTGATGCCAGGAGTGTCCGCCCTGTTATTAGCAGCCATACGTCAGTGATAAACAAACTCGGGATTGGTGCTCAGTGCCCTTGTGGCGTTGAGTGCTTGGTCCGCCAACCACGCATGCCTGATTCCCCTGTATGCTTGGGTGAGAAGCTATGCAAAGAATTTAGCTGATGCAACGAGTTTTACTAACTGCACCACAGGCTGACCTCCGGAAGCAATCACAACAAGTTCCTCCAGCCACACACCTCCGGACATGGTGTGCCGTATCCCGTATGCTTAAGGAGGAACATTCTTCAGGAAGAACTGAAATATTCCCACAAGTTCCCCCTAAACCAGATCCCTTAACACTACATCTAAGCAACTTTTAAACACATGCAGGGATGGGGACTCAACCACCACCCTGGGTAGCCTAGTCCAGTGCCTGACCACTCTGTCTGTGAAGAATTTTCTTCCTGATTTCTGGTCTAAACCTTGTTGGAGCTTGAAGCCCTTCCCTCTGGTTCTGTTGCTAATCACCTGTCAGAAGCACCAACATCTCTACAATGTCTTTTGAGATAGATGTAAATAGCGACGAGGTCACCTCTTAGCCTCCTCTCCCTCAGTCTAAACAGCCCCAAATCTCTCCATCTCTCCTCATAAGATTTATTCTCCAGGCCCTTCCCCAGCTTCGTTGCCTTCCTCTGCACTCGCTCCAGAACCTCGATGTCTCCCTTGTACTGAGGTGCCCAAAACTGGAACCAAGGTGAGCCTCACCAGTGCCGAGTACAGGACAATGACGTCCCCACTCCTGCTGGCCGCACAGTTTCTAATCCAGGCCAGGATGCCACTGGACTTCTTGGCCACCTGTGCACAGTGCTGGCTCATATTCAGACATCTGTCAATTAGAACCCCCAAGTCCCTTTCTGCCAGACTGCTTTCCATCCGCACTGCCCCAACAGTGTAGCATTGCAGGGGATGGTCACATCAACAGGACTGGTTTAACAATCCTGTAGACTTTTTTCTCTCTATGCTTCAGTAATTGTAAGTTGTTTCCTTGTTCTCCTGATTTACGTGTAAGGACTGTCGAATGCAAAACACGACTTACGGTCATTCACACTACAGCATGGGAAAAGCAGATGCCATCGGTGCAGTAGAAATTTCTGTCTGTAAGCACCTAGTTTCAGCTGGAGCTGGAAGAACATCCAACTGACTTTACCTGGCCCCAGAAACTGCCAATGAGCAGCAGCGTTTCAGCCAGCGAGTGCAGTAATTCCTGGAAACGGTTGTCATGGTAGTCAAAGCGGTTCCCAAAAGTTATGGAACAGATGATGTTCGAAACAGCGCTATTAATTTTGTAATGAGGGTCAAATGGTTGGCCTGGAGGAAACAAAATGAAACGCGGCTTTATTTTTTATCTTGTTGAAGTCTCAGTTAAACCCACATTCTCTACCAGACCAGCAGTTCTGAAGCAAGAGTGAGACCTCACCTACTGTTCACCCATGTTAAAGTATTACCCTGTCCTGGGGGGTCTCCACCACCCTCATTGGTCTCAGTGTTGTGCCAGGGGTTGAGCATTGTGTCCCACCTGTAAAGTTGAGTGATATTTCATACAGACCTTTGAAAAGGAGGCTGAGGGGAGATCTCATTGCCCTCTACAACTACCTGAAAGGGCATTGTAGAAAGGTGGGTACTGGTTTCTTCTCACGGGTCATTAGTGACAGAACAAGAGGGAAGGGCCTTAAACTGTGTCAGGGGAGGGTTAGGCTGGACATTAGGAAAAGCTTTTTCACTGAAAGAGTGGTTAGGGATTGGAACAGTCTGCCCAGGGAGGAGTTTAAATCACCATGCCTTGGTGATCATCTAGATGTGGTGCTCAGAGATCTGGTCTAGTGGGGACCTTGGCAGAGTAGGGTTGATGGTTGATGATCTCAGGGGTCTTTTCCAACCGGAATGATTCTACGATTCCTGTAAGAGCAAAGTGTAGCATGAGGTGCACCACATGTGCGTTCCTTGAGAGAGCTATCAAGGTGAGATGATCATGTCCTGGGGCTGATTTGGGCAGCCTGGAGAGCTACTTGCTATGAGGTAAAACACTAACCCCAGGAACAAATCCAGCATAGCCCCAGGCTGCTGTCAGTAAGCTGGGCAGCATCACTTTGAAATGCAAGGCACTCTGCAAAGGACTGCTGATCTCTTAGTAATTAAACTGGGCTGGTGCTCAGATAGTAGAGTGATGGACATGATCACTATTTGTCATTACTAATGGGGAAGAAAGGCCCAAAGCAGCAGCTTAATTAGTTTATTGATTAGGACTATAAAGGACTATAATCAATTGGCAACATGAAGTATTTGGCCTGTTCAGTGCAATAGCAATTAAAACGGAGCAAGTTCAGTGTGTAATTTCACAATTCCTATTTAGATCTTCCTTTTTTGCTATATATAGCTCCATAGAATTAGCTAAACCCCATCTGCTTCTATTTAAAGCTGAAGTGCAACATCACCCCTACACCAACATACAAATTATTCTTATTAATATCCCTCTGGCAGTTCTTAAAAGCTGGACCATAAAAGAGGAAGGCACCCGCTTCATCTGTGCGCGATACAAAAGGAAAGCCTGACTAAACAAGTTTTAAAGTATTTTGCAAAACCAAGGACAAGCAGAGGTTAACGAAGACTCCCAGCACACGTATGTGTGTGAGTGGGACTGCAGCATTCACAGACTCACGGAATCATCACGCTTGGAAAAGACCTTCAAGATCATCAAGTACAACCAACTGCCCCACAACCCCCAGCTGCTAACCCATCCCCTGAAACACCATGCCTACCTGTTTGTTGAACCCCTCCAGGGATGGTGCATCCACCCGCTCCCTGGGCAGCCTGTGCCAAGGCCTCCCCACTCTTTCTGGGAAGGTTTTTCCTAAGATCCAATCTGAACCTTCCCTGGCACAACCTGACCCCAGTTCCTTTTGTCCTATTGCTAGTCCCTATGGAGAAGAAGCCAAGCCATGCCTCATTCCACCCTCCTTTCAGGCAGCTGCAGAGAACAATGCGGTTAGGAGATGTGTTGGAGCAGGGCTTTACATCTCATTCATTTAGGTGGGAGCTTTGGGCACGGTGTTATATATACCTTTACCACCCACCTTTCTCCTCCTCAATCATCTCCACAAGGTATCGGCTCTCCTCTTGCACTTTTTCCTCAAAACTTACAGCAATGCTTTTCAGTGTTGCTGAAGCAAACTTCCTCTGTTGCCTCCATATGTGTCCATTGGATGATATGAGCCCTGCAAGTGAAAAAACCTACAAGGGAGCAAACCTCACTCTGGGTCATGTGTGAGTGAGAGGAATCAGGACGGGCCATTCACCTTGACCAAAACCCTGAACTAAAGCAAGCAAATCCCATACATAGACATGGGGAAAAAAACCCCCTATAGCTCTGTCGGGGAATTATAATTGAAGAGTAATTGACTTATGCTAGAGATTTATCTTTATAGATTTGCTTTAATCTGCTACTTTGTAAAAAAGGGGAAAAAAAGGGTCTAAGTCAAAATACTCTGTCACGCTGCTCGCAGAGCCGCAGGCAGGAGCTCCGTGCCCCGTCCCTGGAGCTACACAGAGCTAGGGGAGACAAAGTGCAGAGTATGAAAACCAAGGGGGAAATTCCTTAAGATCCCTAGGCAGCTTGCACTTGTTTCTCTTCCTTTCTGAAGAGCTGACTTTGATGTCCTCATCATCCCTAAATCCCAGGGACGTTCATAGGATCATAGGATCATAGGATGTTAGGGGTTGGAAGGGACCCAAGAGATCATCGAGTCCAACCCCCCTACCAGAGCAGGACAAAACTATCTAACACAGATCACAGAGGAACGCATCCAGGTGGGCCTTGAAAGTCCCCAGAGAAGGAGACTCCACGACCTCCCTGGGGAGTCTGTTCCAGTGCTCTGTGACCCTCACAGCAAAGAAGTTCCCCCTTGTGTTGAGGCAGAACCTCCTCTGCTGCAACTTACACCCATTGCTCCTTGTCCTATCACAGGGAGCAAGTGAAAAGAGCCTGTCCCCCCCCTCCTGGCCAGCCTTCAGATACTTATAAACATTGATCAAATCTCCCCTAAGTCTTCTCTTCTCCAGACTAAAAAGCCCCAAGTCCCTCAGCCTCTCCTCATAAGCCATGCCCTCCTGTCCCCTAATCATCCTCGTAGCCCTCCGCTGGACCCTCTCCAGTAGATCCTTGTCCCTCTTAAACTGGGGGGCCCAAAACTGAACACAGTACTCAAGATGAGGCCTCACCAGGGCAGAGTAGAGGGGGAGAAGAACCTCCCTCGATCTGCTGGACACACTCCTCCTAATACACCCCAGGATCCCATTGGCCTTCTTGGCCACCAGGGCACATTGCTGTGCCATGGTTAACCTGTTGTCCACCAGGACTCCCAGGTCCATCTCCACAGGACTGCTTTCCAGCAGATCACCTCCCAGCCTGTACTGGTGGAGTTTGTTATTCCTCCCCAGATGCAGGACTCTGCACTTGTCCTTGTTGAACTTCATCTGGTTTCTCTGTGCCCAGCCCTCCAGTCTGTCCAGGTCTCTCTGGATGGCAGCACAGCCCTCAGTACCAGCCAAACCTCCCAGCTTGGTGTCGTCGGCAAACTTGCTGAGCAGACACTCTGTGCCCTCATCAATGTCATTGATGAAGATGTTGAACAAGACCGGTCCCAGCACCGATCCCTGGGGGACACCACTAGTCACAGCTCTCCAGCTGGACCTGGCACCATTGATCACCACCCTCTGAACTCTATCTTGCAACCAGTTCCTAACCCACCTCACTGTCTGCGTCTTCCACCCATCTGACGTTCAGACAAACACCTATGGGATTACTGGATTAAATGAAGTGCTCGCCTTCCTCTGTGCAGGTTGTTATGGCTGTGGTTAGTGAAGGCTGAGTTCAGCCTGTTCTTTGCCCTCTATGCAGATGAAGACGCTGTACCCAACCCCTGGTAGCTGTGCTTACCAAAGCCTCTGAATATTTCTTGGAGCAGTGGAATGTTTGGCCGATCTGCAAATATTTCAGCCTGGTGCACAAGAGCTTCTCTCACCATCTGGTAGCCGTTGACCACCACAAAAGTCAAACTTCCAAACTGCACGCTGAAGATGTTCCCATACCGAGCGGTCAGCTGAAAGAGAGTTCATCATCCCGTCAGAGCAAGACGGTGGTGTTTTTCAAGTCTCACCTGGACAAGACCTTGAGAATGGCATCTAGCTTTGAATTCAGGCCTGCTTGTAGCAGGAGGCCGTAAGAAAAACCCAAACCCAAGTCTAAAGTTCCCACCCAATCGAAGTGATTCCATGAAAGCTGGAGCTGGCATGACAATGCTGGAGAGGTGCAGTGAGGGACAGATGGTTTGCTTCTGTTTGTCAGCAGGTACAGCCTGGGGTTCACAAGGGGTTGCATCAGCTGAACGTGTCAGAATGTCTGGCTTTTTATCTGAGGGCCATCTCACAGAAAGGGTGCAAGAGTTGAAGGTACCACCTGAGTCCCAGGTTCTTGCTGCTGAGGACAAAGCACAACAAATGAACCTCTTCATCAACTTTACGACTAACATTTTAAGCCTGAATGCATCTATGGTCAGATTAGAGCCAGGTTCCTTGAAAGACCTTTGCTAGTGTTTCCTGTGTGGTGTTCAGCTCCCTGGTTTGCAACAGCAAAAAAACCTGCAGCCTGTCTCTCAGGCCCTATTCTGCCAAGGAGCTCAGGTCATCTTCTCACACAGAATGTTAGGGACCTTGATGGTTCATCGAGTCCAATCCCCTCACATGCTTCTTAGTATCAGTCTACATGAAAGGGCACTTATGGTCATCCTGCTCCCTTTCTGTGATACAGAAGATGCCATGGGGATGGTTAAATCAGGGTCAAATGTTTCTTTCAAATGTAAGAGAGCAAATTGCTGGTCTTTGAACAGAGACAGTGACAAGAAAATTTTCTGAGGTGATCTTCACAGTTTAGTTCATTTTTAACACAAGCAATTGCCATCCATCCCCCAGCCTGGCCCAGCCCCTCTAAACCCATCCTGGGTTTTCAGCAGAAAATGGTCAGATAGGAAGACAGAGGAGGACCATACAGGTCTTTCTCCATTCCATTATGGGTTTCTTTCCCATTGACCCTTAGGAAGATGAGGTGGTGGCAAGAGCTCAGCTGAGAAGGGTTGTCTATCATATGTCATTATCCTGCAGCATACAGCTAGCCCTTCAGAGGAAGCCCTGCTTCACAGTTTTGGTGACAAAAGTCATTGAAGAGGTAAAATTGTAGAAGTGTCCACAGAGCTCTTACCTTCTGCAGCGCAAGGTGAAGGGGCTGCTTAAAGTCCACAAAGGTTCCCACGAGAGGAAAGACCTGTGGTCCTGGAGGGAAATTCCTGGGTCGTCTCTTTTTCACCAGGTCAATAATCAAAAGAAACACAACCAGAACCACCAAAAGCATCCAACGATTCTGCTTTTCCAAGGGACAAACAAAATCAGGCCAGACCTGAAACGCCATCGCAGCTGATGAACTCACAGCTTTTCATCCCAGGAGGGGACTTGATGCTGGTGCCACAGGTTGTGTGCTACAGCAGGACTACAAAAGGACTGGGAAGAAACCAAAAGCAGCCAGGATGCCGATCCCTTACTGGGGACAGGCTTTGCCATGAACGAACTGCTTTCCCATGTACAGCGACTGCCAACCCTCCTGCCGAGTAACTACATTTAAACACTGAGATCTCAAAAGCCAGCCCCAAACCCCTCAAACTATTTGGCCAGACAAAAGCAATCTTGTTGACCTTTAGCTTCACGTCTCTGCCACCTGCGTAGCTTCCTTATGGAAGCATTTTCCCGCGCTCTGCCCCTAACAAGGAGCTCCTTTATACGGGCACCCCGATGGGATTATCAGCATTACAAAGAGTTGAGGTTAGGGGAAAGCAGCTTACTTGGCTAATTACATATGGTGGGCGTTGCATAATTGCCAAAATAGCGAGGCATCCAAGGTGATGGACACCGTAAAAGCTAAGGGGCTGATCCTGTTAAGGGCTAAGCAAAGGGTTGGAAGTCTTCAGCGCCCACCAAAGCTGCGTGGCTTTGCCAGAGTCCTTAGGTGAAGTTCGGCCAAGGGAGGCACTGCTCTGCCCATCCACTTAAATGAGAGTTAAAGGAGCTTAATTTTAAGAGTGCGAAATGGGCTTGGCAGCTAATGGAGAGACTGGAATGTATGCATTTAAATCTCCTGTGTTTTCAGAAAATCTCCTTTGAATAAAGCTTCATGTTGTCCCGGGGAAAGGCTGGACTGACAGTGACCTCTCTAACTTTGAGACAACCTTGCATTGCCTGTCTGTTCTTTAGCTACAACTTCTGCCTAGTTCTTTTCTTCTTTATAACTTGTTTGCAAACAATCTAGACGTCTCATTATTGAGAGTTTTGTTTCAATACATTTCATACTTTTTACCTATAAGTTGTGGTGAGAAGTTCAGGAGGAAGGAAAATTTGTTCTGCCTTCAACGTTGGTCACAAAGCTGTAATTTTTTAGGAAAAGATGCAAATTTTCTGCTCTCTGTTTCTTCCATTGCATTGGTGCTGCAGCGCCAGCCTGGCCATGTCCGTGTGCGACTTGATCTAGGGGATCCTGCTGGGGCGGGGTGGGGGGTCGGATTAGACCACCTTTCGAGGTCCCTTCCATCCCTAATATTCTGTGATTCTGTGACACCTGCACCTTACTGCAGAAGCCCTCTGTAAGGGCATTACCTATCTGCAACTCAATGCTTCTTGCTTTGAGACGTAATTTATAGGGTTTTGGAATGAAATTAGGCACCAAATAGGAAGCAGCAGTGGGAGATCCCCCTCACATCACTGGTCTACAAAGCATAGTGCAGCTGTGAGCAGCAGTGGTTGGACATGACTTGCTGGAGCACCCATCCATTCCCCTGTCCTCATCTGCATCAGCACACCTATCCCACCCTCCCTGATGTGGCAAGCCAAGCCTCGCTTCCCAGAGGCTAAATCAGGAGAGTGGGCTTGTGCGCGCCATCCTGGCATCGGGGAGATGACTCGGTTGGTGGAGGTGTCAGCCTACAGCATGCTCGGAGGGACTGTGATGATAAGGCGTCAACTTCTGCTAGCCCAGTTTCACTCCTCTGTTCTGCGCTCTGCCATATGATTTGTCAGCATGCACAGAGTGTAGATCCCTCTACCACTTGTGGCTGCTGTGAATCAGGCTACGTGCAAAGCCAAGGTGTTAATGTGTTCTTCTGGGTGGTGTTGTGGGGGTGGATGCTTCGTGGTTGACAGGAGAAATGTTATTTTTAGCAGGAGGAGCACATTTTGCATGTACTCACATGTGTCTTGTCAGTCAGAAACCTCAAGCCTGTTCCTTTGCCTTGAAGCTTCACATGTCCAAATGCATCTCTTCGCAAAGTTGTCCACACACCAGATTTACTAAAAATTAGGGAAGAGCATCCCAGTATCACCAGGGCTCTCCTAACCTTGGTAGACAGTACCACCAGCATGGTACCAAACTGCATCACAGGGATTCTATTTTGGGCACCAGGCTTTAATCAGGTAAGTTCTCAGCATGCGGGGATGTGCAAATCCCCAAAGCACTGAACAAGTCCCATCGCTCAGCGCATGGGCACTGCATAGCTGGTGGACAGTTCCTATTACTACATCTCTAGATGATCTTTCGAGGTCCCTTCCAATCCCTAACGTTCTGTGAATCTGTGAATCTCCACAACACCCTTTGGTGTTAGATCCTGATCACCTAGAATCATAGAATCATAAGGGATTGGAAGGGACCTCGAAAGATCATCCAGTCCAATGCCCCTGCCACAGCAGGATCACCTAGACCAAGTCATAGAGTCAGTCAGGTTTAGAACGGACCACGGGATCATCCAGTTCTAACCCCCTGCCATGGGCAGGGACACCCCATCCTAGATCAGGCTGGCCAGAGCCTCATCCAGCTTGGCCTTAAACACCTCCAAGGATGGGGCCTCCACCACCTCCCTGGACAACCCATTCCAGGCTCTCACCACTCTCACGGTGAAGAACTTCCTCCTCACANTCTTGTTGAACCCCATCAGGTTGGCTTGTGTCCACCTCTCCACCCCGTCCGGGTCCCTCTGGATGGCATCCCTGCCCTCCAGCGTGTCTGCTGCACCACACAGAAGATGAACCTGTACCTCCCACCAGCACCATGAACACTGGGACATTGGTCTTCTGTGGTTCAAATAGCCAAAATATGAATTAAGATAAGGATAAAGGGAGTCCTGGTGGACAGCAGGATGAACATGTGCCAGCAACGGGCCCTTGTGGCCAAGAAGGCAAATGGCGTCTTGGAGTGTTTTAGAAATGGGGTGGTTAGTAGGTCAAGAGAGGTTCTTTCCTCCTCTGCTCTGGTGAAGCCACATCTGGAATATTGTGTCTAGTTCTGGGCCCCTCAGTTCCAGAAGGATGGGGAATTGCTTGAAAGAGGCCAGAGCAGAGCCACAGGGATGATGAAGGGGGTGGAACAGCTCCCATAGGAGGAAAGGCTGAGCGAGCTTTTTAGTTTGGAAAAAAATGAGACTGAGGGGTTACCTCATTAATTTTTACAAATACAAACATTACATAAGGGTGGGTGTCAGAATGATGGAGCCAGGCTCTGCTGAGTGGTGTTGAGTGATAGGACGAGGGACAATAAATAGGTGCAAGATAGAGTACACGGGGTTCCATTTAAACATAAGGAAAAACTCTGTGAGAGTGGCAGGGCCCTGGAACAGGCTGCCAGGAGGGTTGTGGAGTCTCCTTCTCTGGAGACATTCAAAACCTGCCTGGCCATGTTCCTGTGTGACTTGATCTAGGGGATCCTGTTGTGGCATTGGGGTTGGACTGGATGATCTTTTGAGGTCACTTCCAACCCCTGACATTCTGTGATTCTGTGAAGACCTGCACACCTAATAAGGAGTAGGATATAAACCCACCTTCCGCAGGTCCTCCTTGAAAACCTGTTCGGACCCCAGCACACAGGTTTGTGACTGCCTCACCTGAGTTCATGGACACTGCATAGACAATTTTTGCCATATTGCATGGACACGCTTAAACGACTGCTTGAATATTAAGGCATCTTGAACAGCCAACAGACAGCAATTGGCCCATATGCTTTGTACCTTACTCCCTGGCTAGATGTCTCACTGTGTGCAGAAGGTTTTGAAACACAAAGAGAAACATTCTGTTAAAAACGCAATTACCATTTGTTTTTCAAGATAGACTATCCCATTATTTTTTCCAGAGAAGTGAAATTCAATAAGGTTACAACAGAATGTAGTCCAACAGTTACCGTACTTTCAGAGCATTATTTAAGCTACAGAATTTCTTAATGATTAGGAACATATGTGGGGAGAATCACAGGCAAAATGAGAATGACTGGAGATAATTTTCCCCCTGAATACTTTGTTTTTCAAGCAAGTAACAGCTCATCCACCACTGTGGTTCCAT
Organism: Rhinopomastus cyanomelas; assembly: GCA_013400115.1. Lineage (NCBI taxonomy): Eukaryota > Metazoa > Chordata > Aves > Bucerotiformes > Rhinopomastidae > Rhinopomastus > Rhinopomastus cyanomelas. The sequence goes on from VXBP01002400.1 coordinate 44,567, forward strand.
CTACCACACCAGAGGTGTGAGAGTCCCACCAGCCCTGGGAGCCACGTGCTCAGGTCACGTCTCTGGCAAAGCCCAAGGACACATCCCGCTTTACATCAAAGACTATTTGCTGCTTCTATGCTCCTCACATCAGACCCAAAGCACTGATGCCATTTTCACCACCAGAAGCTGGTGAGCATCAGTGACCACCCATTTCATGCTCCAGCTCAGGTGAGTCCTAAAGAACCCAGGAACCCTAGCAGCTCTGGAGACCCATTTCCTTTGAAGGTTTCCTTTACTAGATCAAATGAAATCTATAGGAGAGTTGTAACTGCAGCCAGTGACCACCGGAGGGTCCTGGGTCACTCAAACTTCCAGAGCAAGCTCAGGGAAGACATTCTTGAACCCAGTCCTTGACCTTCCCCACTTACGGTGATTGGGACATCAGTGCTCCCACGGAAGCTCGGGGCTCAAACATCTCCAGGATTCTGACCCCAAGCCTTGAAATCAGGCAGCCAAGTGCATATTTGCTACTGTGCAAGCACAGCAAATGCTGAAGAGCCTTCAATTTTGCCCCTTCTTTCTCTCCTACCTCAGACTAGATGTCAGTACTCTAGTTTTCCCGAGACTCCCATAGACCTCTCACCTATAGACTCATGGTTGCATTTCTAGCACTAATTAGTGCTATAAGGCAGGCAATAGCTACCAGGAACGGGCAAACTGAGGCAGTATGAGCCTAAACCAGGTGGTGTGAGTAGACCTACATAGTGTCCCATTACGCAGTCAGAGCAGGAACCCAGAAGATGGGACATCAGTCCCCTTCTGTAAGGGACCAAAAAGTCCCTTTTCTCCTGGGAATGACAGCAGGGGTGAAGGGATTGCATTCAACTCTGTCAACCAGCTAATTAAATTCAGGTAGCAGAAACTGCTGCAGGGAGCCCATCCCATGCCTTCAGACCCTGGATCACCTCCTGACATTTTGATCTTTGGGCCAAGATTTATTTCCCTTCACAGCCAGAAGCCACATTGCCTTCGCCAGCACCACCCTGCCCTGCATCACAGACCCCATACGGACGTATTGAATCAGATTTCAAGGGTGCCGGGTGCTTCTCCCAAAGCGGGTCGTGCTTACGGCACTGCCGCCGGCAACCACCCACCACCCTCCTGGCAGGGCTCTGCTGCAGTCTGCCGCAACCTGGCACAGCCAGGGCTGCAACCCCGGCTGTTCACATGGGGGCCGCTTTCTGCATCCAAGCGCTTTCTCTGGCTCTCGGCAAACCTCTGAAATCCTTCTCCTTCCTAAGATGCACCTTTTCAGTATTCACAGAGAAGAGCAGAGTCACATATTCCTCTCAAAGCCACAAGGACTTGACTAGAGCTAAAATGTCATTTATGTACATATCACAAGCGTTTTGCTAGGCACAGATGTCTTTCTGGTGCCAATATGCTGTTTATGTACTTATCTGTCACAAGCACATGTCTACATACATATGCCCTGCTGGCAGAGGCACAGAGCATTTTGAAACTCTTATTAGGCTGCTGATGAATAATACGCATACAAAGGAGAAAACAGAAGGTGGATCTAGCAGGAACAGCCTCTTTCTTAACTACCTCTTAATTGTAGGAGAGGAAGAGATGAATTTTGATATGTTGGCATCTGTGAAGGTCCTGCTTAGCGGCGTCGAACATCATCGTTTTCTGAGTGGGTTTTTTTTTTTCACAGGTTTGGGGTATTTTTCTGGGGGGGAAGATTTTTTGTATTTCCCCTCCCACCCCTTAAAAATAAAAAAATAAAAAACCCCACCAAATTTTGACACCGAGAATATTACAAATCCTGGTGCCAATGATGTACGATGGTGTGATTGTCACCACGGAATGCTGAAAAGCCCGAGCAGCTGTTTGGCATATTGACAGTGTGAATTCGGAGCGTTTTAAATGCAAATGACAGCATTCAATTGATTGCGCGCAAACAATGGGTCACAGCCTCACCTTTCCTTGGCTGCGCTCAACCAACCAGTCTGCAGATCCCGGCACAATGGGGATATTGTACACATTCCGGGCGTTTGGTTCCCCATGTGCACCAGGGTCCCCACGACGCTTCTTTTGGGCAGAGCAGAGAAAATGAGGTTCCTCTGCAGCGCCCCAGACGCTGAGCTGGTGTGAGGTGGGGAAAGGGGCGCAGTTTGCTCCAAATGCACCCCGTCCTAAGCGTCAGGCTGTTTTTCTTCACTTCTATCCTTTTCTGCTCTCTTTTTAATCACTCCCAAGGGTGGTTGGCTTTCTGCCTGACTTGCCTCCATTATACCCTGCTGCAATCAATATGGCAAGCAGAAATCAGCAGGAGAAGGCATGTTCTGCTCTCGGTGAGAGCCGGTGGGAGGGAAGGTGATCAGGCCAGCCAGCTGCAACCCCAGCCCGGCAGGCAAACCAAAATCCAACCCAAAAAGCCTCTGCCAGACTGCTGGATCCTGTTTCCTTCGTAGTGCCCCCTGCTTGGCACTGAACAGCAGATAAAGGTCCTCCTCCTCCTTCCAGCCCAGGGAGGACAGGCAAGAAAACCTGGCCCTGCTACAAGGCCCACAGAAAGCAGCAGGACTGTTGCACATGGCTTAGCGCTTGATGGCAGTCATACTGGTTGAGGTCTCTGAGGTTGGCCATGCTAAACTGAAGGCAACCACTACCCCTCCTGAACATCACTAGCCAAAGCCTTTTGTTTTCAAGACTCAGATTTCTTTTGAAACAAGTTCAAAAACCATGCAGGAGTCCCATGGGTGAGGACATCACTCTGACCGTGCTATCTGCCCGTGGCTTCACCTTACAGCACACATGCACACAAAATCTCTCAAAGAACTTTAACTCGGTGAATTTCTTCCATTCCTTGCAGCTAAATTGTGCCAGTGTTGTTTGAGTAATAAACATTTTGGGTCAATCACTTTTTTGGGGTCTGCTTGATCCACAGGTTGGGTGTTTCTGCCGTACAACAAGCAGTATCACAGTTGTCAGAGCAGCTGCTGAGATGTCTGTGAGATGTCTATGCTCAGATTTGCACCTAGGATCACACAGCTGATGTGTCTGAGCTGTCGAAACATGATGTTTAAGTGGTGGGCTCCCCATACCAGAAATTAGTTTCTCCAGGGAGTTTGCCAATTAGAAAATGTTCCATTTTGAAGAGGAGCTGGAGACCACATGGCTAATGTCATCCATTTATGGAGCCCTGTTAGGAGATTCTGCAATTTTTTTCTGGATGGGTATGAACATCCAGTGACTTCTTTGTACAGCAAAATTACACCCACTTCAGCATTCAGCTTTTCAGTCTCCGAAAGGAGGCAAAGAATAAATTCCACCATCATTACTAACTTTGTCTTCCTAAGATAGATCTGTTTACCTGTAGAACAGATGCCTTAAAAAACAATCAGCCACTAGAAATAATTAGTTCCAACACAGTCTCTGGAACGAGGCAGTGTCTTGCTTAGCTTGAAGTCATTGCTGATGGATGCTTGGTGAAAGGTCTTGGAGCCTCTGTACTCAGCTAAACGCTGGAGAGACAGAAAATGATTACTTGAGAGAGACACTGCTCAAGTTGGCTCTGTGAGAAATTCATCACCAATAGCATTGGCACCACACAGGAGCAGCAGCGTATGGAAACTCAACTGTAAAAGGCAACAAAACAAGTGAACCAAGGGAAGATCGCATACCATGAGCATGGGGGAATGCTTCATTACCCAAACGGGTTAATGTTCCTATTTTGCAGGCTTTGGTTTCATTAAAGGAAACGCTTGTGTGGGGAGGCGGGGAGGGGGAAATTAGCTGTGCACACAGAGCCTTTGTTTTCTGGGAACAAAGGGAACCAAACCAACGCTGGTCGGCTGTGGACAAACTTTCCGTCAAGCTATGCTGAGCTGGAAGGAGCCTTGAGCTTGCTGTCCAATACGCAGGACTGGCCTCTTGTGCCTAAAATCCCATGGCCTTACCAGGTGCTCTTTAAAGTAAATTTATAGGCCATTTCTGCTCAGTTGCAAGCGACTAGAAGACCAATCTAAACTAAACTCAACTTCAAGACCAAGAGGAGGGGCTGCCACAAAAAGCTGCTCCCCCACCCCCATCAAGGTCATGTCTCAACACGATGCTCTTGTTAACCATAAACTTTTAAATGAAGTAGATGATGTGTTTGGTCTTTGCCCCAAAGAGTTTTTGTGACCCTTTTACCTGAAAGCTGGAGCAGAGCAGTCTTCGAAGGCCCACGTGCACGCAACCGAGTGTTGAACTTCATGTTGACTATGACAAAAGCCCCCTAGTGTTTACAAAGAGCTTTGAACAGCTGGAATGAGAAAGAAGTCGTCTTGTCTTTAGCTAAACCGAGGGTCTGATCGCGTTCTACCAGAAGGAGAAGGATGACAATAAAACCTCTCCATGACTGTCCCTTGCAATGACAGGACCAGCAGAATTTTTCCAAGCTTCCTCCTTCTGGCAAATGGTGGCAGGCAAAAGTCTCGTGGAGACAGAAGGAATAAAAACAAAATGTTTTGTAGGAGACTAGAAAACATTCCCAAAGCCTTTTTCTCTAAACTCAAGCACATTATTTACAAGCTTATTGTTAGTTCTCCCCGATCCTTACATAAAAGAAGAAATTGAAAAAGTGTAGATTAACACATTTTTGGGTGTCTTTCAAGCTCTCAATTCCTCTGCATAAAGGATTATTTTGACAAATCAAAGATGACTTTTTGGGTGGCCTGCTCTCTTTGTGGCAGGAATGATAATCTCTCAAAGGGCCCTTCCGTGTGTCTCTCAGACAGCTACAGAGATTATTCCAGTCCAGCTTCAGATCTAACTGTAAGAAAATACTGGCTGCTGATTCCTCAGAATTATTTCCAGATTGATCAAATATGGGCTGGGGACTACCTTGAGCATCTTAATCTCTAGCCAACTACTCAGAAGCATCTAGGGATTTTTCAGTGGGTAGAACCCTTGGTAGGTGCTTCAAGACCATCTTCAGTGGAGACCTCTGCTGATAACAAGCAGTTCATTTATTGGTCATTTACTCTTACTTTGACATGTATCTGCTTCTTATCACAAGCTTGTATACCTGAATCACCCCACAATTCTGTTTTAAAAGGCATCTCGCCCCTTGGCAATGCCTGGGTCAGACTGGATGAGTGCAGGAAATGCTTCTGAATGGCATTGTGGTGGAGAGCACCTTTGTGACAGAGAGCAATAGCTGGGCTGTCTACTGTCCTGCCTCACCTGCGGCAGTGAGTCCTATCGCAGTGCAACAAAACAGCAGCATGCCTAGACTGACCGGCCGCACTGACCAAGAGCAGCACCTCTGGAAACACCCTGGTGTCTCCTACCTTTGTGGTGTCCAGGTGGACACAATAATGCCCGCCAGAGACCACGCCAACAACTCCTTGTGGCTTTAGAGTGTATGTCCTCACCGACGGATTAAAAGGAGCATTGGAAAGGTAAAGGGGTTAGCTAAAATAATGGTCCCAGAGTAGTTGAGGCAGTTTAAGAAGAAATCAAACCGCTGCAGAAGAAGCAATTGTCCTGGAATGGCAAAAAAAGAAAAGAAAATACTCACTTAAAAGCAATCTTTGTAAACAGTTTGAGTAAGACTATGAGGCTGGAGGAACAGATGGGAAAATGGAACAAACAGATGGAAAAACTCTATCTCTGAAAAAAACCTACCCTAAAAAAAAATCTATTTGTAAAGTTATAGCTTCTTTGAATGAATGCTTCAATGGTGGGGAGCTGAGGCATCAGGAAATTTATAACAAGACCCGTAAGTTCGGACATCTGAGATCTATGGGATGGCAGGTCCTCCAGGCAGGTGAGTAAGATGCTCCTTAAACAGCCACCTACATTATTTATCCATACTTACTGTCTTTGTCCATATGGGTACTTTGCTGTCCATATAGGCTGTTTCTTACTCGCTTTACAGTTCAAAAAATATCTTCCACCTTTTCATTAACCATCACTGGCTAATATTGAAAGAAAAGGAGCATTTGTCTGTCATCTGGGTCTGGTCTCATCAACACCAGCAGAAAATCCCTACAGACAAGAAGCGGGGGGAAGGATTGAGCCCCGTGGCTCAGTCCACTAGCTTGATGGGGAAGTAAAGGCACCTCCATTAAATGATGCCCATCCTTCCAGCTGGTCTTGGTCAGCTCTCTGTGAAGTTCCAGTGGGGAAGATGATGAGAGTAAGACGGAGCAAAGGTCTAGTGCTACCCCAATTTCAGGGGGAACCTCATGCGCAGTAACTAAGAGGTGATACAGAGGATGAGACCCAATGTTGCAGAGAATGTGGGGTTTGTGTCTTAGTCAAAGAGCCATCACCCTGCAGGAATAAATTCAGCCCACACTTCACACAGTGTTCCTCGGTGAAGATGGCTGAGCGCTTACAGTAAAACTGCTGGCTGTGGACCGGGTGTCCAGAAACTCTCTTTGGAGCAAATGAGCCTGTGACTTCTGAGCAGTGACTTGTATTAGCGATAACAAAACCGCCCAAAACCACATTACACAAAATGCTAACCCCAAGGACGTGGGTGATGTGTGGTGTGAGCTGGGCAGGCACTGTTAAGAGGGACTGGTTTATGGCCTTGCCTTTAATCCCTCTAAATCGCAGCTTCACAGGGACAAGAAGGGACAGAAGAAGTGCTCCAGCTCTCTGGGGACTTGTGAAGGTTGAATTTTGAGCTGAGTGCTTTCAGCAGTACATGGGTGAAAAATGATGTTTGCTTTCAGCATCAAGACTGGAGTGGGTGTACGGCAGCGGGGACCCACCTGCCAACTGTGTTTTGCTCTCTTCCTTATTTCGGGTCATTTCTTCTAAGTCGGCGGAGGGCCTTTAAGGACTGTGTCCCATATCTGGTTCTTAGCAGATTTGACCACATGTTTTCCCGTGTGTGTCTCTGGGCCTCACAAAAGCATCTTTAGCGTTCAAGTAAGTACCCCTTTGAGGAGAGACTCTCAAAGACGGGCGCTAATGTCATTAGGAGGTTACAAGGGGGAAACAAGTGAGAATTTGCTACAGATCCTCATTTCCATAATCTTGCCTTGACATCCTCGTTTGTCAGCTCTTAACCTCGATTCCTTAACCTCCAAATCTGTGCAGTCGTTGACCTTGGGGATTTGTCTTCAAACTGAAAGCAAGTTTTAGGCACTCTAAACTAGGCTCCCTGTGACATAAGAAAAAATTAGGTCTTTGCACCCAAATGTGAAAGACAGGCCCAGAGTGCAACTGAAATCTTGCAATCATTTTTTCAAGCCATCTGCCCATCTGCAGTCCCGTAACAATATCGGTTCAGTGCTGCCTTCCCTCTTGTGCTTTCCCAGGAATAAAGAAATTACCATAAACAAAGCAGATCAAGGGTCTTGTTAAGCCAAATGCAGCCAGGAAACATCGATTCATAAGACAGCGGCACAGAAAAAGCAATGTAGGGGAAGTGTTCTCCTGCCTCCCATTACCTCCCCTTGGCCAGCAATGCCGGACATGGCAGCGTAGTCTGGAGCAGACGGTGTTACAGTGCTCTCCACGGGCACCCTGTCTCCAGGGTATTTCTGTGGCAAAAACAAAAGTGATCTCCACAAAGGACTGTGGCCAAGAGAAAAACCAGCGAAAAAGGACTGCAGAACTGCTTTCTAACTCTGTGGAGGAGGGAGAACACAAGAGAACAGGAACATTAGGCTGGACACAAAGAGCCTTTTAGTCTCCCAGGCCAGTTCTGCATTGCACATGGCAGTCAGACCAGTGCTTGGATCAGGCTCTGTATCTCAGGGTGGAAAGCTGTTGCAGTTTGAAAAACACCATAATTTTTGGATGCACAGATTTGTGCTTTCATGAAGAAAAAGTTATGTTGCTTTAAGAGGACAACCCCCCACCTTCCCAGTGACCTGAAAGGTGGCACTGTCCCAGGTACCTGCCCTTAAGGGGTGTGAAGAAGATTAAAGGGCTAGTTACCCAGAGCCCTGTCTCTTTGGACTGGTGTCTTTCTACCCCAGCACACCCCCTCTCCACCCCTTCCTGGGGGGCGGGACTGGGGGAGACGGGGGCTCCACTCCCGTCAATGGCAGGCTGGAGGAGGGCAGCTCTGCGCGGTGCCAGCCCCGGCCCAGACCCCAGACCCCAGGCCCCCGCCCCACTCCACCGCGGGAAGGAGAAGCAAGACCTCAGTGCTGACTCACCACTTTCCCCCCACTATGGAGCAGCCATTCAGCAACTCATGGTGAGCTGCAGGGATTCCTCTTTTTCCCCCTGGAGCTGAAACAGGAGGAGAGATGAGAGGGGAGGGTCATGGAATCCTCTCAGCCACTTTTGCAGAGGGTAAGAGGGGCCCCTGCTGTCGAGGCCATGAGGTCAGTCTCATCTTGGGTCCTGCATGTCTGCAGGGCCAGAGTCTGCCTTCATCATCTTAGAAATCACTGATCAGCAGGAAGAGAGACTGTGTTATTGCTGCAGCTGATGAAAACTGGGGATGCTCAAAACTGGGAAGAATTCCTCCATGCTTAAGCTGAAGAAAGCAGGACTTGAGAATCCTTAAACCTTGGGCCTGAAAGACAGAGTCTGGGTTCTTTGTTTGAAAGCATGTCTCATGCATTGAGGGATGCAGTTCAGGTGTTGAGGAATCAGGCCTGCCCGATGAGTGTTGAGCTGGAGAAGCTACGCTGAAGAATTCAAGACTTCACCAGTCTGGACAGCCAGGGTGTCGCTGTTTCGCAGGCAGGGGTGACACATGAATCATAGAGAGGGTTGTCTCTTCTCAAGTGCCATGTTCTTTTCCCAGATCTCTAATGTGAAAAAGACCCAAGGACCAACATGATAGTGACCTCCCATTGTATTTTTCTCAGAATATGTGATGGCATTTGTGACTCAGTTTCTAGCTTGTGTGCACTGACTTGCTTAACCACCCTTTTCCATTTTCCCCAAGCTCTCCATTGTCTGGCAAATTCTGTCTGAGATCTCACTGAGACCTAACGGCTTTGTTTTCTTTTCTTTATCTTGAATGGTGGTCTTGAACCCACCACAAAAGCCATTGTGAAAAGATGTGTTATTTCCAAGAGGGTGCTCTGACTTAGAGTCTGTGGCAAGCTGGCAGGGCAGCTTGGCACAAGTTTTTTCTGGAGCAGCAGGTAGAGATGAACAACAGGAGCCAGACCAGTCCCTGCATGACAGGGAACAGGGGAGGCAGAGGATTAAATAATTCAGTGTCTCGGTTGATGTGATGCATGGAAAAATACTGCCAGAAGTCACAAAGCTAAATGCTCGGGTACCTCTTCGATGGATCAGAAAACAGGTTTTGGGGGTAAAGAGAAGGAAAAGGCTTTGGAAACAGCTTGTGCAGCCGTGGTGTGAGTGGGGCCGCATGCGTTGGAGAGAGGCTGCCCCCGAGGTGCCAAGAGAGGGAAGGAGATCTGCGGGAGCCTCAGCCTCATTATTTTTATGTTCAGCTGCCTAATTACTACGTGTCAGCTGTCTGTTAGGAGGAACGATGTACTGCAGCCTCTCGTTTGGGAATTTATAGTGATTAATGGGCCTGGAGGGAATGACTAACGAGGAAATGTTAGAATTAGTAAATATGCATCACCGTGCAATGAGTAAACCGGGGGATGTGACAAATGGGCCCAGGTATGTGATTGATGTAAACGTTGCACAGGGACAACCTTCAGGAGGCCTCAGGGATGCACAGAGAGGAACAGGAAGATGGGAGCAATAGAGGTACGATCCCATGAGTTGACAATCAAACCAAGCAAGAAGGATCCTTCAAAGTCTTTCAGACAGTCCTGGATGGACCTGGATGAACAAAGTCACCCTGACCTGGTACTGCAACAGGACTGCAACCCTGTTGCCCAGTCATGCTGTGTCCTATGGAGCGTTAATGTAACAGCCCCATGTTGGGCGATCATGGGTCTTTGAAGATAAGCAAGCGCTGCAAAACCTAAGCCATCCATTTTGTCTGCAGCAACTGCTCTGATTTTGACTGTTTCAGGATCATTCTTCCACTAAACAACAGCTAAGTCACACCTGCAGGTTCAGTCTTACAGGCAAGGACAACAGGATGGTCTCAGGTTTTGGGGTCACTTTCCTGTATAGTCCTCTATAAAAGAGATGAGGAATCCCCCAGAATTTGTTCTTGCATGGCTGCTGGTGTTCTTATATGGCTGTCACTAGTGGAAATAGTCTACCAATTTCAGTAAATCTATTAGAACATGTGAAATCTTTAAAACATGTAGTTAAGGAAGAAAAGTAACTCTTCTGCTGCCAACGATAGTTTGGTAATCTCTGATCTACTTTTGTCCATCACCAGTATCTTCTGGTGATACCACTCCCTGCAGAGTCTACTGTAAACCTTTGTAGTATTGCTGGTTTTATAAGAAGAAACTAGAACCTCAGATTCAAATGTTCCTGAGTTTTGGCTCTGGAAGAATCTACAGGTGTTTCTGCAGTAGAATTTTGAAATTCGCTCTCATTTGCTCCTACCAGATCAAAGCCCTCTCTCCACGAGGCTTTCCCGTTTTATTTCAAACATAGCGATAACTATTCAGATTCCACTCAACTGAAAGATGCAGCTGTTTCTATTTCTGGTGCATGCCTGCTCGAGAATAGGAAAACAGGCAAAGCTTCCGTGCTGTGTTTGGCCATCAGCAATATTCTGTCTGTAAGATAATTTTCACTCATTGGAAACAGAAGTCAGGGGAGCAATAGCTTTGGTGCTTCTGCCCTTTAAATACTGCACAACAGCCGTAAGGGTCTGTGCTCCCTACGACAGGCATCTCTGACAGCTGAGGCAATTTCCAGAGGACATAACTAGATCACAGCTAAGGCTGCAGTTGCGGAATCGATAATTTGCCTTTTCCAGCATGCAGAAATGAAAATGGTTCACAGGAAACCAAACACACCTTCCCCTACACCAACTTAGTAGTTTGTGGAAATTACATATTCGAAGCTACTCTTACCTTGGTTAGTGCACAGTGTCTAAATCCTATCAAGTGGAGGGTGAGAAAGGAGTGAAATAGTCTGTGCTAGGATGTTGTCATTCAGCCTGTGTATTAGCACATGCCCAGCAGGCACTCAGATGTGCCAAAACCCAAGACGCGAGAAACATGGAGAGTTGCATAACCCCACAAGAGAACTCAGATCCTGTGGTTTTAGGAGCCACAAGTACACCCAGCTACATAAAGCTGGTCTAGCCAGATCCAAACACGATCAACACATGTAGTTCATGGGCATCAACGTCCACAACTTGGCTGCTCACTAGCCAGCCTGGAGGACAATGAAACAAAGTGAAAGCTTAGATAAATTAAAGGACGGAATGCACAAACACAGTAAGTGGTGATGAAGTGATTTGTCCATGGTCATGCAGCAAGATCACCAGGCAGATGGGAGGACAACCCGTATCTCTTGACTTTCAGGATTAAGTTTTACCTACAGTGCTATGGCATAACCTTTGAAGAACCTCTCCAGTGAAGACCATAGTGAGTTTTACCTTGGAAAGTGCAAATGTGGTCAGAATAGATGCAGTCTCCGATCCCTATAGCACATAAGCAGACCGCTGAGCAGAGCCTGTCTATTACTTGTATTGCACTTACACTTTTCTCTAAAGCTGTTGTACGAACAGCGTGTTGCCTCTAGCTTTCTGTGTTGATGTCTCATAGTATCCAACTTCTCGGTCCGACTGAAGTACAGCCAGAGTTAATTTTCTCTTTCTCCTGGCCATATCATTTTGCTTTGGAGCCTCATGTGGAAGAATGTTCCGCTCTCCTGAGCTGTTGAAAAGCAGATGATTGAGAAATACAAAGCAAGGCAACACCACCAGTCCTGTCCACCACTAGTTGCTGACTGGATGGTAAAGACTTCTAGGACTACCTTCTGAAAAGCAGTCTGTACCTCCCTTTTTTGCAGAGATCAATGTAAATTGAGACCAGCCACATACAAACAAACTTCTTCACTGGCTGCTTGACTTCACCCCTTCCACTGACCCAACTGAACCAAGTTAACGCAGAATCCTTCTCTGCTCTTTCCTAAAGCAGAAATGGCAATAGGAAGGCCCTTGCAACCGCTTCCTTCCATAAAAACACTCACAAAAGCAAGTTTGACAAAGTGAAAATCCTCTTCAGCACTTGGTGCAGGCAACAGGCAGTATCTCAACAATACAAACATATCTTCAGGAGCAGCCCGGCACTGCCTCTATCTCTGTGAGCAACGATGCAAAGCATTAAGTCATAGTCCTGAAACCAGGACTTCCTTCTCCCACCAGTCTGTTATCTCAGCCAAATGTCACTGCCCACCACTCCTAGCAGTGTGATGACCACTGTGCACCACATGCACAAGGAGAGGTCATCCCCCACAGGAAGGTGCAAAACTGAACCACAGCTCTCTTGTACCCTGGTTTCATCACCATCAGAAGCAGTTCAATATTTAGTTGAAATGATGAAAAATAAAGCATTTAGTTGAAACATGATATGTTTAGTCTAATTAGAATCAATCCATCTATTCCTCAAACGAAAGACTTCGTTTCAGTGTAATTTAGGGGCTGCACATGGAGAGAGGAAGGAGTCTGATTTTTCAGCAGCAAACTTTGATGTGTTTTCAATTTTTTTCTGTTGGAAAATGACAGGCTGGAAAATCCACAGCTATCTCTACTTCTAACACATCATGGTTAGGTGTGTGTGCTTAGCACTTCACACAGCATAAAACATAACATAGCACATAACACATCCAGGTGGGTGTGCATATGGCACGGGCACAAAAAGTAAGTTCTGGAGACAAAGTTTGAGGACACAGAAAACTATTGGAAAAGGAGGGTTAAACAGCACTCGGATCAGATGGTACTGAGAGAACCCTATTTCCTTCATCTCAGGGAAAGTTAAAACACAAAAAGACAGTTTGCAGGTGACACCAAGAACACTCCGAGGTCCCTTTGTTTGTTATTGACCTGGTGCAAGACAAAAAAGTTGAGAATGCAAAGTGATTTGTGCTGGGGAAACAACAGCCAGCACTCAGCAGAGATAAAGTCAACCCCTGGCTGAAGTTTCCATGTTGGAAGCACTGCAACTGGTCAGAGGTGCCACATGCTTACGCCCCCTCCTCCTTCTGAAACTAACACTTCTTCAAATTTTCCTGGGAGCATGAAGGTTTCAACAACAACAGCAGCACCAACAGAATTCCCCATATGCTCCGTTGTTTACTCTTGAGGAAAATTGGTGACTGGTTTTCATTTTGCCACATGTGAAATAAAACACTCTACTATCCTCTTGTTCAATGGAGTCTTTTTAATATTCAAAGTTCCTTGTGTCGTTCAGAAGGGAACTGTTTCTCAGTGACAGCCTTTCCTGCCGGGGGTGGAAAACGCCTGCTTCTGGCTGGGCTTAGCAGCAGCCTGGACCTTCCATAGCAAAGAGGTGCCTTGAGCAGTGACAGAAAGAGGTGCCCAACCCTCGGCCAAAGCAGACCTAAACGTCAGCCAGCCCGACGAGAGGGAGATTTTAGCAGCTCACCTAACAGGGAGAAATTCTTTGCAAGTGGCTTCAGCAACATCGCAGTTAATGCAGATGTTTCTGGTGGTAAACACAGGGAATTGCTTGAAATGGGTCATTTAGCATCCTGGGAACTGCTGGCCAAGTCTGACCTCTACACCTAACACTTGGCTGCAATTTCCAGCAGCCCAGCTGCTGTTTGCAGTGAAATCAAAGCCGGTAGAGCCAGTGACTTCTAAGTTCTCTGATAGGGAGATCTCAGCTGTGGTTACCAGCTGGGCTCTGCAAGTGTCATTTTCCAAAAAACCCATCTGCCACATTGAGGCTGCAGTAGCCAAGAATCTGCTACTTGCTACCACAAAACTGCTCCAGATTTTCATGGGGGTAACTACTAGCATTTACATTTTGGGAGGGACAGAGAAGGTGGATTTTAGAAACTGTTACTTTCAGTGTTGGAAGGAAATTTTCACCTTCCTGCGCCGGTCCAACCCTGCTTGTTTGTCTCCTGAACTTTTGTTTTGCTCTTTCATTTTTAGGTAGGTGCCCTTAACTCCTCTGGACCATGGGCCATCTCGTAGCTTTTCTCTTTCTCAACAATTTACACCTGTTTTTTGTCTCTAATCGTTGCCTTTGCCATCTCTCTACTCATATTCAGGCTCAGGGGGAGAGACAACGTAGCTGAGATTAACATCTCCACGGGCTGATGTCTACCTTGGAGCAAGAGGTCTAGATTGCCTTCAACATCAGGAGAGAGATGAGTGGCTGAAGCATGATTTATCTGACTTATGTGAGGCATCTGAACTTAGCAGGAGGTAAGTCCTGCATCACAAACATCTCTTTGGTTCATTTAGCAACAGATGGAGAAGTCAATGTCAGGAGACGTGACTCCTGTATCACTAACATCAGCTGTAAAAATTATCTGAACACGCTTTTCCTTTGGGAGGAACCTGTCTCTTCACAGGTGCCTTTCTACACCCCTTGACTCAAATGATTTACAGACACCTGCTTTCTCATGTGAAGCCACCAAAGTTCAGGCACCTGGATTTCTGCAAGCTCTGGCAAACCTACCCACAGTTATTGCCAAGGTATCTGGTGTGAGTTTCTTCCAGGAAGCTATGTGAAACCCAAAGAGCCATCAGTGACCCTGTGCAAAGATTATGGACATTTAGACGCAGGGAGTTAAACTGCAGAATGAAGGGGTTTTGGTAGAAAAGGGGATTTAGCAGGACAGATGAAGGGCATTTTCAGTTCTAGAGGCATCTGGTTTCCACATAGCCAGATGGCCACAGGGTCCAGGCCAAACTTCCTATCCTGACCACATTCCAGTATGATGATTAGAACTGACTGAGCTCAGAGTCTGGCCATCATGTGAATATTCAACATCCTAGAATGATTTCTAAAGCTTGATAGATTAGTGTAGCACCCAGCTCAAAATGGCACCACTGAGCTTTGGAGAGTGAGAAGCAAAAACCAATAGTTTTAACATGAGGGCACTCTCTGAAAATGAGACAGTTAGCCATTAAAACAGGACCAGGATGGAAATGCTGGAGCTCACCTAACATACAAGGAAACTGTAAAGTGTAGCAAATCCTGCTTGCACAAATCTGGGTTTTACTAACAAAAGCACTGACTGTAAACACCTCAAGACCCTTTTGTTCTAAAATGAGGCCTGATGTTTGATCCACCTCTACTGATTCCTCATAGCGACAGCATGTGATTAGCCAGAATTACATGTCAAACCTTTGCTGCAAAATTCAACTTGAGTGCCCCTTATGCTAAACATCTCCAAAACAAACACACGAAACCCTGATAGTAACAGTCTTCAGGCTACTTTAGTAAGTCAGGTGAGTGCTCTGGCACCTTGGGAACTTGTCAAGTAAAACCTTGCTTTGCGAAGGGGAATCAGGTCTGGCCGAAGGGGCAGGATGAAGGCGTGGTACTGAGGTGCTCTGGATGTCTGGTATCAATCCGCAGCCAGCTGTCTATCAAAGCAGGCTGAGGGGAGACCTTATTGCTCTTTACAACTACCTGAAAAGAGGGGGTAGTGAGGTGGGGATCAGTCTTTCCATGTCACTAGCTGTAGGACATGAGGAAACATCCTCAAGTTGTGCCAGAGGAAGCGTAGGGTTTAGACTGGACACTAGGAAATGTTTCTTCCCGGAGTGGTCAGGGGTTGGAAGAGGCTGCCCAGGGAGGCAGTGGAGTCTCCATCCCTCGACAGGTTCAAAAACAAGTAGATGTGCCCCTGGGGGACAGAGTTTAGCGGGCAGGGTGGGGCAAGGTTGACAGCTGGACAGGATCATCTTGCAGGTCTCTTCCAACCTCAATGATTCTGTGATTCTATGTTAGCACAGAGAAGAAGGAGAAAATGGAAAGATGAATGGAAGTTCAATTCAGCTGAATGAATTGAGCCAACACAGTATGCTACGAGGATGGGCTGTGCTACCTGTGCAATGACTCTGGCCTGTGATGCCTGCAACCAGCTGGTCTGAATTGCACGGCATGGCTCCTTGATGCATCCCGGGACAGGGTTCATCCATGGCAGGAGGATCTTCCTCAGTGTATCTGCACTTCATTAGGAGTCTTTAGACTGCTAAATGAGCAACAGACCCCAGCGTGAATGCGCATTGTCTGAGCTCTGCTGATCACACTGCGTGATAAAAGGGGGTGTTAAAAAAACTGCTGTTCTTCAGTAAATATTGGAAAAGAAGGCTGAAGATTAATTCAACCAGCTTGGAAAACTGAAACAAGAGAAGCAAGCTGAATATTTCCAAATATGGGCTACCTTACTCCAGTATCAAGCCAGGAGAACCTTGGGGCACGTGAGCCAACTGAGTTGCAACTCCCAGGATAACAAGGCCTGAATTTAAAGTTAAATTGCACATACATTAAAAAACCCCCACAGAGCTCACTTCAGCCACAGAGATCATGAAATCACAGGCAATCATATGACAAACTTCAATCCAGAAGGGTCCAGGGAACAACTGCTCTGCACACACTCATTCAACACAAGCCACTTCACAAAAACGCCATAACGAGCTTAAGGCTTTTAGGACAAATAAATAAACCACAAATAGTAACACCAAAAGAGGACAGAAAAAGAGCCACCAAGGGCTCTGGTCTTCTGCAGCAGGGATTTGTTCAGTGAAAACACCAAATTAATTCTTAGAGACCGACTATATCCACCCCCCTGCCCAGCACCTCTCTTCCCTGCTTTGCTCCCCCAGCAGTGCCTGCTGATCTGGAGGAAAAAGTCTTCCCCACTCCAAATCTGGCACTCATTCTACCCTCACACAGAATCAAAACACGCCAACCAGCACATGAGATGTTTTTTTGTAAATCCACCAGGAGCAATAACACACCATGTTCAACATCCCATCTCCAGCTGCTTCAGAGAAAAGCAGAAATACCCAGCTCAGACACCAAACTATGCACAGGGGGCACATGGAGGGAAATAATTAGCTGATTAATGTAATCCCCACATTCAGCTCTGGTTTTTATTTACAGAGGTGCAGAGCACTGACCAGCAACCTGGGTTGGATGGTCCTTGAGCAGCAGATCTCCCCACACATGCCACAGCACTGAGGATGCAGGGCCATAGGATCCAGGAGGTCAGTGTAGGGTGATTTCTCTCTCAGAGCACAGCATACCCTGGGCCTCAGCTGGTGTAATTTGGGGGCAACCCAGCTACTGTTACAGACATCTGCTGAGGTTCTACTGTTTCTGCATTATTTCTGCTGTTAAAGACCATCAGCTTGCAAGAAGAGCAGTAAGAAAACCTATAACAGAGAGGATATCTATATAGGGTGAACCACGTGCATTGACCTGGTTGGTGTGCACTGCCTTTTGATAAGAGGTGACACCTCCATGTTGGCAGTGCTGACCCACCAGTGGCACGTTAAGATGCACAACCTACACTTGCTGACTCTGGACTGCTAGTTTTGACTCATGAACACCATTTAATGAACTGTCTTTTCATTTCAGCTGAAGGTTTACAAGACCTTTTCATTTAGAAGAAACACCAACTCAAATCTTAGCATAGTGCTTGGAGGTGGTGGGGTTGCCCACAGGAACCTTCTCCTCTTAGAAGAGGGTCCCCTTGGCCCTGGTGTCCTTTGCTCAATACAGTCTTCACAGACAGCTCATTGCATCTCCTGGGTGTGACGTGGAGTGACAAGCTCTTATCCCATGCCAAAGGCAAATGTCGAGTCTCTTGGGAATGAGCGGTCTGAGTGACACCACACACAAGTCCTGTCTGCAGGAGGGAGCATGTCAGGGAAGAATGGCAGTCAGATTTTGCCAAAAATGCCTGAGTTTCACTGGGTGGAAGGCCAGAGCCTTGCCAAGAGCAGCAAACAAGCGTGTGGATGTACTCTTGAAATAAACACTGTCCTCTCAGACAGGCCACCCAACAACACAAACATAGGCTATTGGTAGAAATGGACTTGGGACAATGCTTCCAAAACCTCCCCTCTTCAACCACCACCATGTGCACCTTGTGGGTTTTCTGCTCTGCTTACTGAGATAAGAGGAAAGCAGCCCCAGCAGCATCACTGTTAAGGATGGATCTGGAGGCAGCAGTGAGAGATACAGCTGGGTTTTCCTCTGAGGGTCCAGCCGGCAGGGATGCGGTCACACAGCTGTAAGTGAAGAAGCTGTAGCTATAAATGAATGTTGTTCTCCATCTCCTGACGTCAAGAGAAGCTTTGCTGGTGAGCCCTGCCAAGCGTCAAGCTCTGGAGAAGCTCTCCCACCCCATGCAGCCCCCACATGCCCAACGTGAGATCGCAGTCGTCTCCCTCCCAGCCGGGTGCTGGCACGCCTCCAATCCCCAGCCCCAAGCTGCCATGGGGAGGGGGATGCTGCCAAGAGCTGCTTGTCCAAAAAGCCACTTTCCATCAGCAGCGCCTCGTGCAGGCCTCCAAAGACATGGGGAGGTTCACAGGAGTGTTGAGTGTTGCTCTGACACATGGCAGAGCCATGGGAAGGAACTGTCTCATCACCAACTTTACTCTTTAATGCTTTTCAGTGAGTACCTGGTTTTGAGTGCCTGCTGGTCTTCATTTCTGCTACAGATGAAGGCTAAGACACTGCATCTTCCCTTTCACAGGGAGGGAGAAGAGATCTTTGTCCCTCTTCCTGAGGAAACACAAATGACTAAAACCTTACAGGTGTTTTCTTCTGCAAAGTTCAGGACTGAGCTGGAGAAAAGGTGACCCCAGGAGGAACAGGTAACCCTCCCGCAGCTGAGACACGGGATAAAAAGACGCCGTTCCCAGCATATCCTTAAACAAACCCACAAGAGAAGCCAAAGCCGGCCCAAACTTTCCCCTTCAGCCTGTAATTTTCAGACAACAACCCGATCCTTTCACTTTTCTAAAGGAGCAAAGAGAAAGGCAGAGAACTGGAAAAATCCTTTACAGAAATATCAGCTGTTCCTCCTCATTCCCACCCCCAGTTCTGTTTTTTGACAAGTTAAAGTGAGGCCATAACTTATTCTGCTTTGTTCGACAGGGCTAATCACACGTGACTCTAATCACTCATGATGTTTTATTGATTTTAAGCACATTTAATCAGAAATTGGCTCTGAGTTAGATTCCTGCTAATTACTGAGAAGCAGCATTTTGAATGACTTCACAATTGGACTGCAGATTAGAATGGACAATATGTACTAAAATAATGATTCATGCATTCAGCTCCCTGGATTTATTTTGTTTATATTGGATTTTTTAATCTTTAAAGACATAATTCTGCATATGAGCAAGCAGCGTTTAAAACCCTTAGTAAAATGGGTTTAATTTAACAGGCAGGGCTTCAGCCAGAGGTAGGGTACATGGGGAACAGTTTATTCCCTGCGAATGGAATTCTTTCTCTGAAGGATAGTGGGGGTGCTTTGCCCACAGTGACCCCCACACACAGGTGGTCGTGGCATTGCCGGGAGGTGGGAGGCTGCTGCATGGGGCCCCTTTACACCCCTGCTCTGTGTGCGGCTCATGTTTCCCATGGTGAGCAGAACCACCTCAGCTGAACTCAGCCACGCGGAATCATAGAATCATTTAGGTTGGAAAAGACCATTAAGATCATTGAGTCCAACCATTAACCCCACTGTACTGAGGCCACTACTAAACCACGTCCCTGAGCTCCAGACCTACATGACTTTTAAACACATCCATCACCATTCCTGAATAAATCTTCCAAGAGCAGAGGGTTAAAGAGTTCATACTTCCATTTTTCTCAACCCAATAGACAACTTCTCACTGAAAATCAGATCACTACTGACCACAGCCCAATAACAGATTTTATTTTCCAGTGGC
Source organism: Rhinopomastus cyanomelas (assembly GCA_013400115.1). Taxonomy (NCBI): domain Eukaryota; kingdom Metazoa; phylum Chordata; class Aves; order Bucerotiformes; family Rhinopomastidae; genus Rhinopomastus; species Rhinopomastus cyanomelas. The sequence goes on from VXBP01002400.1 coordinate 64,332, forward strand.
CACAGGTGTCTCCTCACCTCTCCCAGGCTGGACATCCATGGCAAAGCGGCTGCACACACGCCAGCGACGTTTTCGAGGCTCAGAGGCAGCTGTGGACTGTTTCGCAGCTCTGCAGACATTCTGCTGCCTCCTGGAAAACACTGATGCATGAACAACAGGGAAGCCGGAGGTCGGTAGGGAGGCCAGGCTAGGCACTACCAGCTATTTGAACTGGAAGGAAACTTTCCTTCTAAATGAAAACAGAAACTTTCCATTTCCATCTCTGCTGTGTTGTTTTTGTTGGAAAACAAGAAGCCACATCAGAGAAGGCTCCTGCAGTTTTCAGCTAAAATTTTCAAGTTTTGAGTTTTTTTCAAGTCAAAATTTTCCGTGAAAAATAAGGAATCTTTTTTTTTATATCCCCAACACAGCTCTACAAGGAACACTTACAGCAGTCTTACAGCCAATTGCTTTCATGTAAAAACAAGCTCAAATTCAGAATGATGTACAGAGTACTCTGCAATAACCGGTGTCTAAAAAGCAACAGCTCTGAAGTCTCCTGTTCTGCTCCCACTCCTTTCTTCAGGTCCATGACACCACGATTCAGTGGGTGGAACCCGCTCATGAATGATGTGAAACTTCCGTTGCACAGAAAGCTGGGAACGTCACCCCCGAGTCACCACTGGCCTCCCAGCCTGCAAATCTGTACTCTGAGAAATCGTGGAGAATTTAATTGCTGCTGCAGTCCTTGGGCATAACACAGACTGACTACCCTTCACACCAAACTCAAATAATAGTAAATCCAGTGTGCAATTCTGACTCCTTCACAATTCCCCACATCCCCACAACCCTTCCCACTGTGCCATTCTGTTATCACTGCACAACAGGACTGAGAGGCAAAGGGAACTTTCACCTTGGTGTAACTTCACAGGTTATTAAAGGGAAATGACTCTTTCAGCCGGGTCTCTTCAACCTTGTTGTCTTCCTTTATTTTTGTCACTTGTTCTTTCATCTCTTCTTTTGTTCTTCCCTTCTTTCTTTCCTCAACATAAAAACACAGATTTCAAACATGTCCTGCAAAAGCAACGCTGTCTGCCCTACGCACATTACTTGAAGTGTCAACGCTTGCATCAGCACCAAGGGTTGCAAAGGTGAGGTTGTGTGGTGATGCAGTCAGACCATCCCCTGGCCACGCCACTTCATGGCTCTCAAAACTGAGTGAAGCCCTGAGGAACACTTGATTTCTTCTGAGAAGTAAAGGTCAGCTTTTCTGTTTGCAGTTCTTCTCCATATCCCTTCAAAATTGGCTTTAAGGTCTTTACCAGGCCTTCAGAAGACAAAGTCCTCAAAAGGTGTTGTGTGTTGTGTAGGTAACACCAGTTCACCTCACACTGAGAAGAGCTTCAGAGAGAAGCCACTGGGTCCCAGGATGCACAATGTTAGTATTTCAGCTTAAGAGGCCTTGTGATGTCCCTGGCTTGTGAGTCCTTCTATAGCTTCCATGCCTAACACAAGGCTGCCTGGGCTAGGACATGGATAACAGGAGGAAAGACCTCTCAGGTCTGATGTTCAGTGGGTTGTGACTCACCTACAAGGACGATGGCATTGTGGAGCACATGAAGGCTCCACAAGCACCCACACCCTTTCAGCAACTACAGAGATAGCACATGGAAAACAGCCCCTTCAAGCTGTGGTCAGTCACTGGGACTAGCCCTAGGAGAACTCCAAGAGAGATCTCTGCACCTCCCTAGCGTACCTTCTGTATCTCCCCGGGAAAGGCACTGCAGAGAGCCCTAGAGTAGGAGCCCTGCTGCTGTTGTGCGCAGTACACACCTGAGGAAGTCGGGACAAACCTTCTCCTGAGCTGAGGCTTGCAGAAGAAGGTCACCGGCTAACATGGCTGGAAGATAAACGAGGAGCAGAGAATTGATCCTCTGAAACATTTTTTCTCATGAAATCTATGCAAAGGGAATTCTTCATCAGCTACAAACCTCACCACTTCCAGCATTACCAGGTGTAGGTGTTCACAGCCCTGAGACGTGTTGCTTTAGTAGTTTCCTGAATGGATGTGAGCGACACAACAGCAAGTCTGCGTTCTTCCACTCTCTGCTTGACTCAAACTTCAGAGCCTACCGTGAGAAGTAAAGGCTTGAAATTATTCTGAACTTATGGCACCTACAAGACTTTTACCAGATGGAAACCTGAAAAAAGATTTCTTCTCAGATGCATTGCTCATTTGTTCAGAGTAATTAGTAGATGGAAACCCAAAAATAGATCTTTTTCTTTAGATCCTTTCCAGTCAGAGTCTGTGCGTGATGACCCAGAGCACGTGTCTCCATATTCTGCCCTAAAACTGCTGCAGTTTTCATTCAAAACCCAACCAGCCTTCCACATCTCACATACAAAAATGGAAATTATGTTAAGCTACAGCAAAAGACACTGACAAGCATCAGCCTGTCCTAACCCTTCACATTTCACACCCTCCTGGGGGAAAGAAATCACATGCAGGCTCACTAGCAGGAATGGAAATGTCCCAGTGATGAGCCTGAGCTGTTCTACTGTGGTTATTTAACCATCTATTAAAAATCCACCCTAAAACGAGCAGCTAAGGTCCTTGCAGTGTGCTGAAGTCAGTGGCAGCCCTTTGACATCACTGGCTTTGGGAAAAAGGTGAGGAAGACGAGTGGTTTCCAGGAGATGAGGATGAAGAGCAGAGCAGATGGGGCCAGAGCAGAGCTTGGCAGCAGGTGCCCGTGTGTGTGTAAAAGCCGAGGGGAGAGTTGGCAGCAGGCATTCAGGGGGTGCCAAGGATGAGCTATGTCAGGAATACTCAGAGCTCCCAAACTGACCCAAGAGACACAGGCTCCTGCATCTCATTCTATTGCTCTAAATAAAGAGGCGATCCTCTTACAGCGCAAAGCTGGCTGAGCACACACGTGCCGGCCATCCTGCTCCATAGAAGCAGGAACAGTGAGAGCTGCTTCATTCTCCTCCATAGAGCTCCAGCTGCTTGCTGTGGGCAGTCACTTTCCAGGGAGGTAGCAGCCAGCACCTGAAGTCTTCTCTGCAGGTTTTCTGGCAAGGCTAAATAAAAGGAAGGCCCCACGAACACAATTTCCTATCAATGCCTGAAAACACTTGTCCTTCTCAGATGGTTCTCTTCCATGGGAAATGCAGTGCCAAGTGCTGGGTTAGCTACACAGCCAGGATTGAAATGGATAACAGGAAAGCTGGGACTCACTTTGCTGTGCAACTCTCTTGGCTTGTAGAAAGGCTTCAGCACAAGATCCAGTCCTGAATACAACCCGGAGTCAATGTTTCCTCTGCCCCAGCCATGACTATGCTGAGGCCGGCCAGCAGACAGCAGAGCTGCTTGAAGCAGAGCGGTGGGGTCACGGTCGTGTTTCCAGCCGTACGTTTAACAAGCCTCGTTCTTTATGCTGAGCATTAGCACTGATATCCTGCATTAGAGGCCAGGGTCATACTGTACATTATTTCCAGCGAGGGATTCATTAAATCTCAGCATTGCTGAGAGCATTTCTTGCAAAAAGGAAGCTATTCATTTCATCAAGGTCCACATTAACAGGTTTCTCATTTATTTCTTAACTTGTTCCATAGTGGAGTAGTGTAAACTGGGAACTGCCTACTGGGAAAGTTTTAAAATTAGTAATGATAATAATAATAATATAGATTAGCTACCTCCAAAGGTGCTATGAGCCAAACGCAACTACTTCTTCCTCTCCAGGTCCTGCTGTAGGTTGTCTCCTCCTCCCACAGATCTCTGCTGGTACCAAAACAGCCTTTTGCTTTGCCCTAAGAGTAGGTCTCAACTGCAATGGCCATGTCCCACTCAGCAACCTGCTGAAATGATCTCTGCAATGTGTTGATTCCTGATGTTCCTTGGGATGGAGCGAGGTGGCATGAAGCCCATGGCACCATGCTGGCAGCAAAGGAAAGTCCCACTTTAGGCTTAGTAGAGTGAGAAACAAGCAGAAGGAAGCCCCTGGCACTTTGCTCCAACTGTGTGTAAACAGAGGGCGGAGGGAACCCAGCAGCAATGAAGGGCAGCACAGCTCATATGAGAAACAGGAGGCGATCAGCCATTGTCTTCCAGGAGATCTTTCCTAGGAAAACAGGATGACTGTCATCAGAAAGCCCCAAACTTGAGCAGAGCACCAGCTTCACTGTGAGTCTTCACTGGCAGAACTGTTTGCTGATTTATGTGTTGCACTTCCTTGTCCATGGTGCTCATGGTTGACCTGGCTATGGCGAGACACGGAGACATCCATGCCTGTCACCTCACCACGGCATTTTCCAAGGTTTCTTGGCTCTTTGCAGTGCAGCTCAAAGAGCTGGAGCCGTCTGTAGCCACTCTCTTTGCTTTCTCGAAGCCTGCAGTTTCTTTTTCAGTCTTACTGAAGCTCACCTTTTTCCTGCTCACTTTTAGTCTACTTTTCATCAACAAAGACCTCCTTGGACTGATGAGGACTTTTGAGACCTGGAGGGTTTCCACAGGTCTGGCTTGTGTTAAAGGGGGGCGATTTTCCAACTGTGGTCTGAATTTCAGTACTCCTGCTCTCTTTGACTTGCTAAGGATCACCAGGGGCACACATGCAGCCTCCTGCCAACACCTACTCTGTTTCCAGAAAGGTGAAACTATAGGGGGCAAGTCTTGACCACAGCAAGTGAGCAAACTGGATGGGGACGGAGAGCTGCTGCTGGTGTGTGTGGAGTTGTGATTTTCAGCCTGGCAACCATTTCTAGCTAGAACAAAGGGCAATGGGTGCAAGCAGGAGCATAGGAGGTTACATCAAAACACAAGGAAAACCTTTTTTACGGTGAGAACGTAAAACAGAACACTGCAACAGGCTGCCCAGAGAGATTGTAGAGGCTCATTTTCTGAAGGCACTCAAGACTAGCCTGAATGCATTCCTGTGTGCCCTGTCCTAGGCGATCCTGTTCCAGCAGGGAGATTGGACTAGGTGATTTTTTCAAGGTCACTTCCACCCCCTAACATTCTGTGATTCTGCAGCTCCTTTTCCACAGTGGCATGGAGTGCTTCACCCCCAGCATGAAGGTTAAGAGCAGGGCTATTTTGGGTCCCTTTAGTCTTGCGTGGTTCATGGAACCCCCATTGAGTCCAGCCCTGGAGTCCGGAGGCCAGCTGGCAGGACACAGTGAAGACGTGTTTGCAGCCTTGCAATCATACCTGCTTGCAATCACAGCCCCGCACTCACATCTTCATAATGACCCTCCCTTCCACCCACAGCCCCCAGCTCACCTCCTTGCACAGACCACCTCAATATTAGACTGGGAGAATTTTTACCTGGAGATAATAACTGCTGGGGTATGTTATGTTAAAATGAATTCAAGAACACACTTTAAGAATTATTTGACTTAGAAGGGACCTTCAAAGCTCATCCAGACCAACTCTTCTGCAGTGAGCAGGGACATCTGCAACTAGAGCAAGCTGCTCAGAGCCCCAAGGTCCAACCTGATCTCAAGCTGTTCCAGGAACAGGGCTTCTCCCACCTCACTGGGCATGCCTTGCCTTGTCCTGTCACACAGGCCCTGCTGAAAAGATTGTCCCGATCGTTCTTATAGGACCCCACAGATATAAGCACACCATACACCCTACTCTAAATAACAGCTTTGGTGTCTTTCATCACGGGGAGGAGAGTTTGCTCCTGGTCCTTCCCACAGATCAGGATCCATCCTTTGCACCGGCAGAAGCAAAACAAAACCTATCGGCAATGACCTTCAGTGCTTCCAGACCCACGTAACGCAGGAGCGTGAGCAACGGGGCTCTGGATGCGGGTCGACACATGTTCAGGCACGTGAACATCAGCAGTGAGCCCTGTGCGTGCTCGTCCCAGTTACCGGTGCTCCGCTGGCCCAGTGGCCACTCCGCTCTCGGTGCCGCCGTGCACTCCGCAGCAGCAGCACTTCTCGCAGAAAACCACGAGATGGCGACGCAATAGAAATTTCCACCGAGAGAAGCGGCGTTTGGGGCTCCGAAGGGGAAGACCCAAACCCCCTCGGCTGCTGAGCCCGCTGCCAGCACTATTTTCCTTCCTTTTCGGGGCATTCATGTGGGGTGCTGCACTAACTGTTTATAATTAAAGACTCGATTTGCATTTTTCTTTTTTTAATAGTATTAGCAGCTACCTTGAAATCTCCTGTTGGAGCAGCAGCTTGACCCTGCCATGACCCATCAAGTCGGCACAAAAGGGGCAGGAAAGTGCACCCCTTTAGACTTTGCTGCAACCCCAAATGGAGCAGCTTCTGGTCTGTCCAGGTTTGCTGTCAGAGATGGGGTCTCAAACAGCTACAGATGAGACAGGGGCTTGGAAAGTTCTTTCGCACCTGAGGGAAGGCCAGTGGGGTCATTCCTGTCAGTACTGTCTGCATCAAGGAGTAACGTCAGCAGTTTTGTTCATGGGGAATCAAACCAGCCTTTACTGAAATGTTTTCAGATCCTTGTGAGGCAGAAGACATCAGCTGAACATCTCCAAAAAACACTCTAAAACCCCTCAGCAAACACTTACTCAAACCCTAAAGCCATTGAGCAGTAGAGGGTATTTTTAGGAGACTTTTAGCATAAGCCCATTCAAAAATTGCCTGTCCCTTTCCTGGGTGTCTGCTCCCCTCCAGTTCCTGCAGCACAGGGCATGGCTCTGGGTGATGCTGCCATGAAAGTGATGAGAACATGCTGCCAGCCAGCCCTTCCAATTTAACCAGTTTGCCCCTAAAATCAACCCTTGCCTGCTCATGGAGCAGCACTTGCTTCTCACTGAGTCCTTTGACCCTATGCAGGGTGGTAGCTTTCACCCTCTCCAGGAGATCAATATTTCTACTGCCAACCCAAAGTTTGGGGACCCATGGAGCTGAATATGATGATACTGTGATACTGTGATACTGTGAATAAGGGCAAAGCATCAACTTTTGAGCCCACAACTCAATTAGGATTTGTACAGATGCAGCTTTCAAAGTGCCCTCCTGAAAATTTGACCTGCAAATTAAAACTCCCCTTTGCAAATCTGCCCTTTAGGTTCCTGCTTGAAAAGGAGATGGGAGACACTTTGAAGAGATTAATATTTCCTCTAGTTTATATATAACTTGCTAAGCTTTTTATTTTTCTAAATGAGCTTACTATGTCCAATTTAAGTCAAAATTTAATGATCCCTGCAGTAATTCATTTAAGGATACAGCTTCAATAAACGCCACAGCATAAATCAGGGAATAACTGTCCTTGTCTGCAGCACAATGATTAATCAACTTTATTAAAAGTAGGATGGGCTAAGGAGATTTACATAATGTCAGAAGACTCAGAGCCTTTTCCAAGACCAAAATTAGGACCTGAAACCAGATTTGGGGGCTTCCCTTCCTACTATCCTAGCTTCACGCACCTTGGGAGCATCCATGTCCAGAGGGGCTGGTTTGGCTCACACATGGAAGTGGATGGCAGGAGAGTGGTCCTAAAACGGGTTAAAAATAGACCAGAAGTCCTTAGCACGGACCAGCAGGTTGCAGTGGACTTTGGACAGGAAAGGGATGTGGGACAAACATCCTATTTCTGGCAATTTAAGAGGTGTTTCTCAGTGCTTGGGGCGTGGGGACGCTTTCTGAATGAGGCCTTAATGGGAGTAACCACCTGGAGTCATTTTATATTACTTTATGGGGTTATTTTAAGTCCTCATCTCCCTGAAGCTGGCCAAGGCCCTGGATGCCTGCTCTGCTTTGCGAGTGACCCTTGCCGATGCTCAGAAAGGCTTAGCCCCCTTGGCAGGTCACAGAAAGCGAAAGCAGCCCAAGCTGCTCAGGGCAGCCCTGCACCCTTGGCTCTGGAGAACAGCAGCCCCTTGGCACCGCTTAGGCTGTGGTGCCAGCACAACCCCCTGCCACTAGGCTGCCAAGCTGAGCCGATCACAGCCTCCACAGACCCCCATCACTGCTGCGATGACCCTATGTGTGACACTGGCCAACCATGAGGGACCAGTTAGATTTCTGGATGCAATTAGCAGCAGCAGTGATTTGTGTGCATCCCTCCCTACATATGGCTGTGCTGAACTTTCCCTCTGTTTCATATGTCCCCATATAGCACAAGCAAAATGAGAGGAAGGACCATTTGTCTCCTTTTCTTTTTTCCAAGAGCCTTATTATGATGGACGAGGAACCTTTTACATCATTCACCAACTTGCAAACGAATTAGCTACTGTCATCATCTTCCCCTGATCGTGGAGTTGGCAAGCGATGTCCCGAGGAGCTGTTGGGGTGCAGGGTGGGGGGGTCTGCAAGTGTTTTGTTGGACATGATCAACGAAGTTTGTGGGAAATAAAATGTAAGTGAAGTCAGATGCCGAGGGCTTAAGTGTCCATGCATTAACTAAGATGGTTTCCATCTCGTGGAGCAATTTGGGTTCTGGCCATTTAGGGTGGGACAGGAATTGTTACTCATTTTAATGGATGCTGGGCATCCAAATCCCTTTGGTGGGATTGAAAAATCTCATGCCTAATTTCTGTGTGCCTCAGTCCCTCACATGCAGCCAACTCTTGCAGGGTGCTCCAGGAAGTCTGATAAAAGCGTTACCAGTATTACCCACAACAATCTTTAATCTCCTTGAACAGATCAGAGTAGGAAGAAGAACGGTCCAGGTCTGTTGACAAAATGACAGGCAGATGAATGTAGCTGGCTCCGGTTTCCCCATCAGTGCCTTCAGCGCAGAAGCAGAAGATCCCATCTACTGCAGCCCACCAGGAGTCCTGTGCTCAAGACTGTGCCTGCAGTGGGACCACAGTGCTGATGGCAGCAGAGGGGGCGACACAGATTGGCGCAGGTCCTGCTGCTAACAACCGCAGTAAGGGCAGCGATGCTGCGAGCAGCAGGGAGCTGGGTGGCAGTGAATGACTGGGAAGTAATGGGAAGGTGTTCTGCTGTTCTGCCCAAGGGCCAATCCCTTTCTTCTCCATCTGCAGGACGTTTACCAGCAGACCACCGCTCTTGGTGGAAGGTGTTGATAATGGAGCGCATCTCCAGCTCCAGTGCAAAGGGAGCAGATCAAACCACTTCACAGGCCGCTTTCAAGTTGTCTAGCTGGAAAGTTATCCGTTCAAAACCAAGGCAGGGTTGAAGGAGAGACCCCTGCACACAGGCAGAAGTGCTCAGGGTGGGGGCACTGGAAACCAGGCCCCGGCACATTTTACTGCCGAGCAAACAATTCAGTGTCCCTGTTGCTGGCAGAGTTTGGAAATGAGCCCTTGTACACAGCAGCCTTTCAGCACCTGGGGACGAGCATGAGGAGGGGTTGTAAGTAAATTAGGAAAGCAGGAAAGGGGCTGAAGTTTTTGTGACATGGTTCCAGATCAGAGTGTCTGGCAAAAAAAAAAAAAAGGTTTCTCCCTATTTGGCTGAAAAGTGAAGGGGACAGAGGACGCGACGGCAGCTCCTGTCCCTCCTCTGACAGCTGGTTCAACCTGTCAGTGGGGTGCAGGCAAAATTGGGCAATGATATCTCTAAGGGGAAGGATAAACTTCCCTGGAAGAGGAAAATTGAGCAGAATTAAACTTGATCCTTGGAGGAAGATAAACATGTTTGAAAGCCCAGCCCAAAGGCTGCAGTTATAGTAGCTGACACGCAGAGAGGAAGAATGGTTTTGTGGTTAAGGCGTTCCACTGTGATCTGAAAAGTCTGGGTTTGACTGCATTAGCCACAACCCGCCTGCGTGCTCTTGGGCAAACCCCTCCATCGCTTTCTGCCCTGCTCACTATATAAAGTGAGGGTGGCAGCTCTTTCCAAAGACAGTCGGGTCTGCAGTTGCAGCTAAACCGACACATTGTGGATAGAAGCAAAAAACCTCAGGAGCACGTTACCTTGATGACGGTGGCAATGTTTCATTCTACTTTGTGGCAAGAGCTGAATTCCTTGCTTGAAAGCAGGACATTATATATCCACAATCCACTCCTCATCATCGTGATTTGAAACGGGTTTCTGTGTTAAAAAAGCATAACGAAGTGAATCACAGCACAAAAATGGCTCAATTAGCTCAGCAGACAGGCAGTGAGGACCCGAGCGAGGGTCCTCTCCAGCCAAATACCGTCCTTCAGGGAACTTGGCATTCCTTCCAAGCTGTGTGTCAAGGAGACTGAGCAACTTTACATCAACACAACATGGATTTTCCTTCTACCAAACTACTCTGCAATCTGTAGTTTTTAACCTCACAAGTTTGAGATTGTACCTTAACATTTGCAGAAAGCAGATGGCTTCTGCATACTGCCAACCTGTTGTTACAAAAGCATCTTCCAAGAATTGTTTTCTACCCACAGCCGCTAACCATAATTAACCTTTCATACAATTTAATAAACAGGAAAAAATATTTGCCATCTCATATTAATAAAGAGAGCTCTTAAGGACATCTATTTCCGCCCCCTCTCCCCAGTCTAGAACAGAGAGGCTGTGGTAATTTTTTTGTGCGCTTATTTTATTGCCTTTCAAACTATTTAGGGATACAGCTTACCTCTGCAGATTAAAGCTGCCAAGGACAGCATAGTAGTGGATGTGTGGAGCACTTTCTGGCATGGCACTAAATGACCTCTTATTTAAGGCAAAAAAAAGCAAGACCAAGTGAGAAGAGCGCCTGCTGAGCCTGGGGTAAAGACGACGAGCAGAGCTCACTGATAGCCCCGGTATGATCAAGGCAAGTTTTACAGCCTTCCCACATGTAATTGTAATGCCTGGCAGAGTTTTAACTGATAATAACAGTGTTGCAGTGCTCTAACCCTTTTTGTAGTTGGAAACTTCACTGACTGGTCATCCTTGGACAGAGGGCTCTGTATAGACAGCAGAGAGACAGACGCCTCTACAAAGTGCCTTGCAGACAGCTAAGTGCAAACTAGCCTTATTACCACTATTTCACTAATGAATGAAAATGAAGACGCTGGCTAAGACTTTTCCCCATATTATGGGGGAAAGTAAGTGACAGACGTAAGTAAAAAGCTGGTACGGAGAACCAAAGTGAGTCTCTCAGTTCCTGATGGGTAGTTGCTTTGGCTTAGGACATTAAAGGCTTTATGAAGAGCTGAAACTATAAAGGAAATATTCTCTTGGCTTAACCAATTTCCATAATGGGGATTAGGGAACACTCGCCCTGCTAGGACAGGAGAACTTCTTTTTAATTAATGTTTCTTGTGACTGTTGAGTGCTCATCATCCATTAGTATGATAATGCACCCTTGAAACTACAAATACAATTATGATGATAGCTGCTTGGCTATAAAAAAATAAAATAAAATAACATACATACACAGACCGAGCTGCAGCCCAGGAACCCACTGCAGGAGACGACCCCAGGTTTTCTGCTCTGCCTCTGATTTTGCGGCTGCAGCGGTGTTCGCCGCATGGTGTTTGATTCCCGTCCGCTGTCGATGCGCTGCCAAGACTGAACTGGATCAGCTTGAATTAACACGGATGCACTTTAGAATTAATGCAAGCATAAGGACTTTGCAGCTGAAAATTTAAAAATGGACAAATAATTGTAAAATAAAACCCCAAACCCAAAGGTTTTGTTTTCTGAGGATAGCAGTTAAACAAGCAAACCCAAAGGTCTCTAGATATATAACGTGCACCTGGGAACGACCAAGCACTTACAGTGTTTTCTCTGTGTCGTATTACCATCCCAGATTTTATCTAGATTAGAACAGCTTTAAAAAAACCCTATTCCTATCAAGAAATCCTATTATTTTCTGTCAGAGGCTGTGATCCCAAAATCTACATTTTGGTTCCAAGAGAAGTTTCACAAATGCAAACATGACTTTCGCTTTTGTAGCTCTGGGTGAGGCAGAGGGATAGCAGAAATCCGGAATCAGAAATTGTTCATACACCACCTTATCTTTTTGCAGGGTACCTGGACGTGTCCTCTCCAGCTCTGAAGATTCTGAGGTTTGATGTTGCTCTTTTCCCTGGAAGGCACTTTCCTTTTTTAAGCTGCAAGCCTGGTTTTCAAGGTCTGACCCACGGAATTTCATTTTCTTTCCTTTCCATTTCAGTTTAAGATTCAGGCAGCAGTTTAGCCTTCAGCCGTCTGGATTTCCTTTTTCCTGGCCAGTGTCTCAATATTACCATTATTTTAATATAAAAGCTTTTTCTTCATTGTTTCTTTTTTCATTTGCCTAGCTCTATTTTATTTTTCTTTTCCTGCAGGATGAGTTAAACAGGCGCTCCGAGCACTTTTTGGGTTCATTGGAGCCAGCCCAAATCCATGGGGCAAACACTCTGCTGCCACAGAGCCCCGAGGATCCAGGAGCTGCAGCTCCTTTCACTACTCTGGCACCCATTTTGAGTGAGGACATGTTTGATGGATTTTTTTTTTGCAAGGCGGGAGAGCACGCTTTCATTCAAGAGACCTCACAGCAAAATTTGAGCAAGGTCTGCGGTGGTCTGTGTCTGAAGGCAACAAAGCCAGCTTTCTCCTCCTGTTTGGGTTTCTTTTCAACACTTACCAACTTTGTCTCGCAACACCCTTGAGGAGGCAAATGTGCTTTTTGTTCCTTTATCAACAGGCAAGGGAACTGGGACAGTACAATCCCAGTTTTGCAGTGGGAGGCGGCCTTGGGGAGATGCCCCCTGGAGTGGAGGGAGAGGGTTGGTGGGATGCCCTGCTGCCTCTGCTCACCTTACTCACCCTAACCTGCTCTCACAGTACTCAGAGCTGTTTGGGAATGCTGCTGCTGTAGGAAGGCAGAGGACTTACATGCTGTTAACATCTTATAGAGGACCGTTTCTTGTTCCTCTCCGGCCTGCACATGGCACCGCCATCACTGATGCTCCTCACTGGTTTTAGGGCATTTATTTCTACAGATCCCCAAGGAGGAAATGGAATGTCTCTAACTCGTAGTGCGGGTGGCAGCTACAAGAGAAGATTTCATGTCACTTAACTCATGTTCATCCTAAAGGTACTTGGCAGAGATTTGTAAGCTGGTCTCCAACCTCACGCTAGAGTTAGTGACCATTGTTCCTGTCCTCCCGGCACTGCTTCAGCCTCTCTTCTCTCAAAGCAGACACAAAGTTCGTTGCCGTCTTCCACCGTTTTATCACAAATCTCATGATACTTGAATAATAACTATTATTTACACTCCCTCTCTTTGAAATGGTTTGAGGCTGTTGGAAACTCCACTTTCAGTAACAGGAAGATGAAGATAAGGTCCAAAGGCTGCAGCAGAAAGACAAGAAGCTGTAATGGTAATAGAAACAGCTCAACATTTTTTATAAAAAATCTGCTGCTCCGAGGGTCATCTCGTGATTTACATGGAGTGACTCATGATTTTCCAGCACAGTTGCTGGGCAGACCTTAGAGATCGCCGCCTGTGTGGGAATACTAATTTTAAAAAGCATTCGGCTCCTCATCAGATGTTGAGGAGCATGGCACGTTTTCCTTTTTCCTGCACATTAGCCAAATTAAATCAAAATAAATATCAATGAAAATATTGCACAGGACATAAAACCCCATCCATTTGCGCTCCGTCCATATGCTGCTTTACGAGATGCCGGGTTTCACTCCTGCTCCGGCTCTCCGCTGCCAGCCTTGAGAGCGCAGCAAGGCGCGGAGTCCCCGATGCGCTTTAGGCATTCATCCCACACATACCGCACCCCAGGGCCTGCCTGCGTTTTTGTTCTCACCACACATCCTCGTCAGGCTTATTGCTGCCTGCGGGCAGCAGCCATGCCTGGGCTTATCCTTGCCAGCCTGGCTCCAGCCCCTGCCACCGGCTTGGGCTGCACTGCTGTGGTGGGATCAGCTGAAAAGTGTGTTTCTGCCAGGAAAAGTGTGGTTGCTCAAAGGTGCTTCATTAATTAAGTGTCTCTGGGATACTTAATGCCTGGAATGTTGTTTCTTAGGGATCCTGATGTGTGTTCATCATCCCTTGCTGTACATCTGCATCAGAGCTGCTGCTGTTCCTGGCGTTCATGCGACCTGCCTGCAAAGCAAAGCACCAAGCACCCGCTTAAAGAAAGCATTAAACACAGCTCGGGATTTTAAAACTGCAGGCTGAGGAGCAAGACCGGCGATTTCTGCTTTGAAAACCAGTTCAGTTTAGGGTAATGTGCTTAGAGATTCAGCACTTCCCCCTCTCATTATTATTTAGCTCCCTCATTTGAATGCTCAGGTTAGAGGGAAAGGGGGATTGCTTGGAAATTACGCACACAGCCAAATTCCTTCCTTCCCCTTTGACAGGGCAGCGCTGACGGTTATTGTTCTTTTCTAGATGCATTACGCTGTCCTTGATTTTTGTTTCAAGCAGTCTAATGGCATGATGTCAAATCCTGCTAATTGGTTTAGGATTAAAATGCAGGGCCACATCACTCTCTTGATTAACCAGCAGCAAAACTGCTTTTGTCTAACGATCGTTTCAGAGGAGAAAGAAAATAAAGCACAGAAAGGAAGCTTCAGGCTTTTGTTAGTAAAAATACATAGGAAACTGCTTGCATTTTTTCAGGGGAAAAAGTAATTGCCGCTGCTAGGCCCGCTAAGTTTTGACTTGTAGCACTTAAAAATCAGTCCTGCAGGAAAAGATTGCTTCCTAAGGAGAGAGACTGTGCTTTTACCCAGCATCCAGCCACTCGCTGCGCTGCATCAGAGCCACCACAGCTGCATCTCCTCATACTTAATAAACCAGCAGCAAAAAAATCAATGGGAAAGTCTCAGCCCCATTCCTGGCCCCTCTGCCACTGGCATCAGAGGAGTTTGCACTGGGATAAACAACCTGGGACTGAAGCAAAGGCTGTGGTGGCTGGTGCAGTGCCTGGGAGATGCTGGGAGCTGAGGGTGCTAGCGGAGACCCGAGCAAGATGCTCGGGGACATGGGGATATGCCCACGGAATCCCCCTTCACACACCCCATTGCCACAGAAATTCACTCTGCAGCCCAAGATGGGGCTGTGCTTCCTGGACTGATTGCGCCTGTAGGGTGATTATCAGGAGTCAGGACAAGTAGTTGTTTCCCCAAGGATTGGGGATTTCTGGGATCGGAAGGAGGGGATGTGTGGTTCAAGTTTAAATAGAGAAGGAAGCAAAACGAAACCACGACTTTGTCACCCCTCTCCTAAAAAACAAACCCCTCCACAACCCCACCCATCAACCACCAAAGATCCTCCCTGCTGCACTGTTTAATCTCTTTGGCTCCTGTTTTCCCTGGCCAGCTGAGGGATTTCATTTCCAGGGAATTAGACGTCCGATTCAGGGTATTGTTTTGGGGGCAGTGCACACAATTTGCCACACACAGTCCTGAAAGTCACCGGCGGACTCAGCGCTCCCAGCACGCTCCTGGCCCCGTCCCTGCTCTGCCAGGAAGTGAAAAGGACTTTATTGGGAAGGTTTTGATGCGTTTGGCATCTCTTTGAACCTGGATCCCTCAAAGGGAGAGAATGAACTCAGGCGGAGAAAGAAAAAGGAAATAAAAGGGCCCTTCCCATCTGCCCAGCTGCATTCAATGGGAAGCTTTCTAAAAGGTATAATAGAGGTTTGTGTGTTCCTGCTGAGATTTGTTCTGGTCAGCTTCTCCCGGGTGCTCAGACAGGGCGGAGTGGTGCGCTTGCCCTCCCCCAGTGCCCACAGAATGAAATTACCGTGGCGTTTGGGGTTTTTTAATTATTTTTTTCTGCTGCAAAAGTGCCCGCCGTGCACACACATTGCTCTCACACAAAAGCCACTTGAGCCAGCCCTACTGCAAACAAAAGTGGGTTTTTCTCTGGGTTTTCACCAGCAGCACGGTTAAGCCTGGTGTTCCTGAGTGCGGCATCGAGTCAGCCAAACCCCAAATATCCCTTCGGGATCTAGCCCAGGTTTTACTAGAGAGCAGCCCGAGGACAGAGGTGACGGGGAGCATCTTAGGGCTCAGCCTAGCTGCAAAGCATCCCTTTGTGGAGGTAAATTACCAGCAACAGTGGCTGTACTCCAGCAGCTGTTCTGCTCGTTACTGTTCTCCACAACTCGTTGATGCAATTATTAAAAGCCAGGTCAGATGCAAACCTGATTCTTTAAATGCAGTCCTGGCTGTGGTGCAGACACGATGACATTTAACAACATTAAATGCTTGAGAAGGGGCCCCATGTCAGCACCCAACAGGTACAAAAAAGCCTGAGAAGTTCTTGGCTGCTGTGCACAGCTTTCTGCTTTGCAAACTATGATACAGGGAGTGGAAATATGTTTTGTCTGCTTCTTCCTGACTCCAGGACTCCAAAGCAGGAAGATGAGAACATCCTGCACACATGTTAATTAGTCATTCCTTAAACCCAAATGTCACAGCACTCACATTTAATTCCAAGAACAGACTGATGAATATGTACATATAGTTGTATTTCATTTACATACTCTGGGGTTTGTTAGGAGATGCCTAATAAACTCATCTAGAATGAATTAGGTCTTCTCCTACTAACACTTACTTTGAATACACATGGAGCAGAGGAACATTCCCACTACCGTAACAGGAGAAACAAAATACATAGATTATGTTTCATGGATGCGGATAGGAAGTTCATTTAGAGTTCCCCTCTAAATGGGATTTGATTCTTGATGTAGCAAACACACAAAAAAGGGGCTTGAGAGCCAGGGCAGAGGCAGTGACTGGGTTTATGTGAGTTCAAAGAGGCTCAGCCCTCAGAAGGCTATAAGACAGTGTTCGCATAAGGGAGATGTTCACTTAAGGGAGATGATCCTTGAGTTCCCTTCCAATCCTGGCATTCTATGAAAAAATGTTAAAAGAACTGAATTACTCCTCAAAGCCAGAAAAAAAAATACAATCCCTTTGAGACTTTTGTATCTTCTTGTTTTGAGTTTCCTAGTTCTGCATCCAGTGCCGGTTTAAGAGATACTCTTTCTCCTGTTGCCCAGAGCACCTATCCCAGAGTGGGGCAGCTGCACTGCAAAAAAGCCCCTCCAGCCCAAGAGGCCTTTCAGGGTTGTTTTTCCTTTTCAAAACAATCTGTTTTACACAAAAATTACTGTGGTTTGGGTTTGTTATTTTTTTTTCTCCTACCTGCCCCGCACCCCATGAGCTCTTGAGGGACATGGACATGCGGCTGCTTGTCCCGGTGGGCACATCATCCCTTCAATAGGCCCTGCCGCAAGAATTCAGCTCACGCTCCTGCTGATGTGTGAGTCTGGAACAAATCTGGCTCACTCGCCCTGCATTGGCTGGCCTCTGCGGGGCTGAGAGGAGTGGAAAGCAGCAGTAAAATCTCTTTTCAGTCTATAAAATTCTGCAGAGATATTTGGAATGTGCAGAGGGAGCAGATCTCCTGAGTAAACCAGAGTAATGATTAAAATAGTCACTTTTCTGACCGTAACTGCGATTTAAATACTGTGGCCTTTGTTTGCAGGGCAGCTATGGTTTATATTCTAGTGACAGTCACACAACTCCACGGGTTGTTTTTCGGAGTTAGTGGCTAGAACATGTGGTTTGAATTTAAAGTCTTAGAGGATCAGAGTTACTCTAGCAAGGATATTGCCAGTATCTCTGCAAGTCGTCATTTTAAATCATCGGGAACCTGAAACACTCCTCGTTAAATGGTTAAAAGGAACAGTAATGAGAAAGCTAAAAGAAAGGACAGATATACAGTCACGTAAGCAGGAACATGTCTTTTCAAAGCAGAAAAAAATGCTGCCATCCTGGCAAGAGCAATAACCATATCAAACTGACTCCAGCCAAGTATGCAATCTTAATAAAGCAACAAATTTTAGATGGCAGGGTAAGATTACAGCTTTCCTAGACTGGGACTAGGGTTTTTCCCCATAAACAGGTTGTCGCTACAGGTGCTGGTCACAATTAACTCTGTATTTCTGAGAATAAGATGACCACTGAGCTGAGGAGCTTTGACAGTGAAGCTTTATGTTGAGCTACCGACTTCATTTGTTTACTGTGAGCTCCTTGTTTGCATTTTCCCTAGTAATAACAACCTCAGTTTAACCCTCCCAAACCTGTCCCCTTCTTCTCTCCCAAATGAGACAGAGGGATACACAGAGCAGAGCTGGGCTGGGTTTTGCAGAGCTTCAATAGTATGCAAGGGAGAGGAGCAAAGATTCCTTCCTTCCCAGCCCTGGTTATGTTGCTTTCATCACCCGTTTGTCCTCTCTGTGTGTAAGAACATACGTCAGCTGAGCTGCTTTTTCAGTTGCACACGTTGCCAGGCTGCCTGGTACCCCAGAGCCACTCTGCCCAGTGTCAGTAAATCCTAAAATGGGAAGGCTTGCAGTAACCACAGATGGCACTACTTGAACCCTTGGTACGTTGGAATTCATGGGTGGGTTGCAGTTTTGGTCTTTGAGCGCCTGTGTGGAAGGAAAAATCAGATATAAGGAATGGCTAAAGGCATAGGGTGAGGCAGTACGTGCTAGATATAAATACACAAGGCTTGCTGCAGGAGCAAGAGTCTGACTGTATTGATACATTGGCAAGATTGTGGGGGTTATACTTGAGATGCAGAAAATAATCAGGTGAGTCATCTTCCACACGCTTTGGCTTGGGATCCTCTCCCATTTTCGCTTTGACCCAGGAGGGCACAGCACACAGCCTCAAAATAGACAGCGAGATGATGTGGTGTGGCTGCACTGCTTTGCCCCTCGCAGGGAAATGCACCAATCCCATCGGCAGGCGTTCGCGAGGGATGCTCAGAAAAAGCCTGGAAAGCGCTGCTCTCACAAACTGAATCAAGAACAGAATCAAGAAGAAGGAGCTGTAGGCAGGTGCATTACAGGAGAAATGTTGAATTGTAACTTTGGCAAACGTAAAATAGGATGGTCAGACTTAGGCTTGGGTACAGCTGACCCATCCATGGCATCTTCTGCAAACTGAATCTACTACTTCGCTCCTCAAAATAGCTTATTTCAGGTCATCAGCCTCTGTTCCAGATGATCTTAGAATCACTATGGACTGGAAGGGACCTCAAAAGATCATCCAGTCCAATCCCCCTGACACAACAGGATCACCTAGAACAAGTCACACAGGAAGACATCCAGGCAGGCCTTGAACATCTCCAGTGATGGAGACTCCACAACCTCCCTGGGCAGCCTGTTCCAGTGCTCTGCCACCCTCACTGGGAAGAAGTTCCTTCTCAGGCTGATGTGGAACCTCCTATGTTCCAGCTTACAACCACTGCCCCTCGTCCTATCACTAGCTGACACCGCGAACAGCCCAGCTCCATCCTCCTGACACCCACCCCTCAAATATTTGTAGACATTAATGAGATCACCCCTCAGTCTTCTCTTCTCCAATCTAAAGAGACCCAACTCCCTCAGCCTCTTCTCGTAAGGGAGATGCTCCACCTCCTTCATCATCTTNTGTTTGCCTGCAAACTTCTACGGCTGCAAGCACTGCAAGCTGCTTTTAAAGACACTCAGGACTGCCCACAGCAGCTTAGGGACACTGATGGGTGAAACAGGCGTTGACCTGCTCCCCAAATCCAGTCTTTTTTACCTAACTCCTCTGCAGCGACCCTGGGCGACTTTGTTGGAGATATACTGCACTACGAACTGCAGCCCCCATGAGTGACCCTGAGCTCATGGTTTTGTACTAATTTGATGCCTTCCTAAGATGGAGTCTGGCAGTCCTGATTCACCCTGCTGTAGAATCTGAATGGTTTAGGTTAGAAGGACCTTAGAGATCACCTGCTCTGCTCCTCCACTGAGCTTAACATTGTCATCAGCATTTATCTAAGCCTCTATGACACTAAAAAGCAATTCCCCACTTGCATTTCATATCAAAGCATCCAAGGCATGACCTAGATAGAGGCTTTTAATGAGCACCACCAGTCTCCTGTGCTTACCCAAGCCTAACCGTCTCACACAAGCCATAGGGCTCTTCATGAACTACCGACATACAGCATTCATCTTTAGGATACCAGTTACACTCACTTTTTATGTGGGTGCTCCCAGTTCTAAGGCATGTGCACTGAGGCCTTGACACCACAGCTGGCTGGCCAGGATATGTTTCCAAGGGCTGGCTTTCTCATCCCTTATCTTGCCCACTTCCATTTTGATCCATGGGTTTCTGTATCAAAGGCAACAAGCACTTTTTGGTTTCTCTTTTTTCAAATTCATTGAAGTGTTAAGATCTCTCTTTTATTTTTGGACATTGGAATGAGTGATCTCAGAAATGAGTCAAATCAGACTGCTGCTTAATTTATCTTCTCAGTTCAACAGCCGGTCAGAGTCATGCATGGGATACCACGACCATAGGACTTGCTCTCAGCCACAGCTTTACACAGAAAAACATTCTCTTTTTAATTCTGTGTCCATTCACACACACAAATTGTATAAAAACAGAGACGCCTGCTAAACAGGAGGAAGGGTTTCAGCACATCCACTAAAAAACTGTTTTCTTAGTAATTCCTCCAAAATAACCGACTGCTGAATCCAGAAGTGTCCCCAGGGCCGAATTGGTTTTATTCTGTCATGTCCTTGACATATCGGTGCCTTGCAAATGCTAGCCCAGGTAAGATGGATGCTTATATGGCAGAGCAAACTCTTTTGGTGAGCTTCCATGTGTTTTCCTTCGGACAATCTGTACTGCACAGAAGCTATGCAGAGGCAATACATTTGGAACGGTTAGTTAGAGGAATATTGCTCATATAGGGAAAACATAACGTTTTTAATCCCATCCTCATTTCATTTCTTAGGAAAAATAAATGATCTCTGTACCTTGGCACATGCATCATGTTGCAATGGAGCCATTACTCTGGACAGCTTTTCCACAGCGGCTCGCGGAATATGGCCTGAAAATCATGTACAGCTCCTGCCTTAGTATCTCTGAAGGAAAATAAAAGGCAGTTAAATTATAATGCAAGAACTCGGCTATGAATGGATGCTGCATTCAAGGAGTCTAATGCTTAAGGGGGGAAGCGCCAAGGTACCTTTTTTTTGTGCTATTCTAGATATTTTATCCTTGCCACAAGCTGAACTGTCAGATGTTTTGAGAGAGGTCAGAACTAGTCTATCTATCTTTTTTATGCGAGTTTGTGAAAGGAATCTCTCCTTGTGGAGTTGTACAGGAATTGACACGATAAACCTAAATGGCTCCTTTACAACTGTTAGGGTTTTCTGTAAACACATGCTGTCCTGCCAGCCAACCAGCTTCAAACCCGGGTGCTGAGCACAGCAGATGGTCTACCCTGCCAATACACACGCTCCTAATTCATATTTCTATACACAACTTTGCTGCCGAAATGAAGCCGCTGCAGCTTACAAAGTTTTAAAACTTCCAATAACTGGGGATTTTGTGGGGGTTAAATGTGATGAGAGCGGAAGGCTGCGAAGAGAAGGCGACGGACCCGAATAGGAACTGACATTGTGAAGCTGTTTGGTGCCCCGCGATGTGTTCTAAACAAGAGTTCTGCCATGCAGTGCCTCCTGCCACAGGGAAACCAGGGCATGGACGTGCTGTGGTAACAGTCAAACCGCCCACGAGCAAGGCGGGCAGAACCAAGGAAAAATAAGTAACTGTGGTCATAACATCTTCCCAGCAGTGTGGCCATGTCAGTTGATGAGGATTTCCATAGGGGAGGTTTTTGAGCAGAATGTTGGATATTGCACTAAATTAAAGAGCTGCCTCAACCCTGTCCTGCACCAGCTCTGCTACTGCTGCTGTGTGCAGAAACATCAACACTTTTTTAAGCCAGAAAAAGGTAGATTTAGGTTAGACACCAGTAAAATGATCCTAATCTGCGGGTGGTGGCTGACTGCAACAGGCTGCCTAGAGAGGTGATGGAGGTCTCATCCCTGGAGCCATTCAACGTCAGGCTGGATAGGCCTCTGGTCAGTCTGGCCTTGCGAGTGATGGCCCTGCTTGTTGTAGGTGGACTAGATGCCCTTTGGAGGTGTCTTCCAAACCAATACATTCTATGATTCTATAATGCAGTAACTCAAAAAGTTGCCTCAGTCCTTCCCTGCACCAGCTCTGCTGTTGCTGCTGTGTGCAGCAACACATGTTGGTGTCAACACTTCAATAAAAACCACCTTAGTTAAATCAGATCCCTTCTTCATGTCCTGCATTGTCCAGTTATCACTTACCAGGTTCAGGTAAGACAGTGCAGACCAGGATCATCATCGTTCCATTGAGCTTCCAGAGCAGGATGTGAAAGGGGAAATTGTTATTACACCTTGAAAAACAAAGAAGTAGGGAAAAACTCGGGTTCTTGGGGATTTTCCTGACTTTATGAAACAGGGAATTCAAGGCAGCAGGTTTCTGATGCTGAAGGTACTGCAGGCATCACCAACGGGTGGCTCCAAGGGTGAAACTGGGAGCAGCCGATGGTCAGCCCTGGGTCCACTGCTGCTCCTGCTGGAGGAGGACATGGGAAACACACACATCTTAAACACCCCTGCAAACGCCGCAAGACTGGTATTTCATGCATTTGGCCCAAAGTCCCTGCACTGCTACATTAGCTTCTCTCCTTCTCCATCACTGACAACTGCCTACACCAGAAATAAAAAAAAGGAGCTAAAGGAGTAGTGATCCTCTGCATGAATAACCCCACTTCTTGCAAGGGTATTGCTTCATGAGTTTAGCTTGTTATGGCTTTATCAAATGTTGTGCTTCCTCCACTGAGCCGTGGTAAGTTCGGCAACTTCATCAAACGCAACACTAAGTAGGAGCGGAACCTCCTTCTTAAATTCACTAAATATTTCTCCCCGTGGAGAAATACAAATTAATATTCACTTTCTCTTTTTATTTCAATTTACTTACTCTCTCTTCCAGAGACTAAGTTACAGAGATATTTCCAAATCCACAGTCTGTTTCTCTGGCCATAACAGACTGAACAGTTCTGATAAATTTGTTAGTGGGGATAAAGAGAAGCAAAGTGCCCCTAAGAGAGGGAGAGGAGCCATTGGTTCGGTGCAACATTTTGATGTTCCTTGGTTAAAGGCTCGCAGATGTGCAGTTGGGTTCATTCTTTTAAAATAACACAAAATAATCTGGAGGTCTTGTATACTACTAAAAGAGAGGAAGCTAAAATTAGGAATTTCTGCAGGAGTTACTCAGCACCATGGCTAAAGAGAACATGAATCAGCAGAGAGACCTGCTACACAGTCTTAAAATATAATCTCTAATTAAAAAATAGTAGTAGGCACTTAAGGAGTGTCCTTTGATGAGCACATGACTTAGCTCAACGGAAACATACAGAAAGCATTGCAATCACAGAGTCATTTTATATCATAGAATCACAGAATGGCCAGGGTTTGAAGGGACCTTAAAGATTATATAAAGTTCCAACCCCCTGCATAGGCAGGAACACCTTCACTAAATCAGGTTACTCAATCCAACCTGGCCTTCAACACTTCCAGGGATGGAGCAGCCACAACTTCCTTGGACATCCTGTTCCAGCACTTCACCACCCTCACAGCAAAGAATTTGTTCCAGATGTCCGATCTCAATCTCCCCTCTTCAAGTCTGGAACCCTTTCCCTTTGTCCTGTTGCTACCATCCATGTAAAAAGCCCTCCCCCAGCTTTCTTGTAGCCCCCTTCAGAGATTGGAAAGCTGCTAGAAGGTCACCTGAGAGCCTTCTCTTCTCCAGGCTGAACAACCCCAACTTGCTCATCCTATCCTCACATGGGAGCTGCTCCAGCCCTCTGATCATTTGAGTTGCTATCCTCTGGACACCTTCCGGGAGCCCTAGGTCCTTCTGATGTTGGGGACTGCAGAACTGGACATAGGACTCCACATGGCATCTCCCAAGTGCAGAGTAGAGGGAGAGAATCAGCCCCGTCAACCGACTGTCACTGCCGCTTTTGATGCAGCCCAGGACACATATCCTGTGTGTATAATCTATTGATGCAAAGTAATGGCACAGGCTGTGCTGTGTTGCCATTTCAAATAAAACATCTACTTACTGTAAATCAGATAGTTAACTGAGATTTAAAACTCCTCATGGAATCACAGCATATCTTTAGTTGGAAAATGACTTTAAGGTCGTCAAGTCCAACCTTTGACCCACCACTGTCAGGTCAGCACCCATGCTATCAAGCAAGGGCAGAAAAGGAGGGAGAAGTGTATGGAGAGCATTTCTAGAGGGAAAAGTTGAGGCTAATGAGAAACAAACACATATCCATCCCTCTTCCGTGGCTGCCACAGTGCAGGGCTCTGCAGAGCGCTTGGCTCACGGGACAGGAAATACTGCAACAGGCAGCAGCACTGTTTCTGATGGATCAGGGCATCCTGCCTTTCAGACTTTCTTTTAGTGACCTACTCCACTGTCAAAGTGTTTTAAACTAGACTTACTCTCATCTCACACACCCCTCTGCAATCCAAATTGTTCAAGTTGTTGCACTTGCTGCTCAAAAAGCATTTCCACACATCCACCTGCTTCTCTCCGTGCCTACGACTGAAGGCAGTGTTACTCACATTTTGGATTACTGTGGCCGTGAATGCCAAGAATCTTGCTGCTGATGAAGACGCAGAGCGGAGCAGGTGAATTATAACATGGGCTGACCAGACAAAAGACGAGCGGCAAAGCATTGCGAGCTCACACACAATTCCTCACAGCTCGTCTCGTTTCTCCTGCAGCCAGGATGTTTAGATCAAGAATACATTTTCTAAAATTCTCCTCCTTTCTGGAAAATTCTCCCAGTAAGTCTTGGCTCCCTACAAGCCCCGGGGTGGGTCTTGAGGTGCTGCTTGGGTGGACGAGTGGATGAGCTCCTGCCTGGAGGCAGAAACCACAGCAGCAAAAACCCTCAGATTTCACGGGAAGCGCAGGGGAGGGGGGGAGATGAACAAAAAAACTGGGAATGTGTTAGTTAACTTCATGTGGTTGTTCGAGCCACTTCCTGACACCCGAGCAAGTCATCTGAATTTAACACATTTCTCTTTTGCATTTTGCAGCTCACCTTTAAGAGAGCGTAAGGCGGAGGAGGTGGGAATATATGGACTTCAGCCCTTCCCATCAGTTTCCCCCTGTTACTTTCAAAGATTTTCTATTTAGAAAGGGAGGCTTCTTCTCTTTTCCTGCTGTTCATACATTACACATACTTCCCAGCCAAAATATCTTGCTTGTGTATTTTTTTAATTTAGCCTACATTATTTCAAATTGCTCTAAGAATAATTAAAGAGAATCTCTTTCCTCACCTATTTCATTTACCTGACTACTTCTTTCCAAGGAGTGTTTTAAAATATAAAACATTTAAAAAAAAAACCCAGAAATGAACAAATAGAGAAAAAATAGCCCCACACCCTCCTTCTTATCTGAACCTAATGAAAATGTTTAAATTGCATGGTTATTTATCCTTATGAAAAACACATGAACAAAACAAACCCCTCACTATTCTGGTGAGATTCTGTAAACAGGACAAAACGTTAACTGCGGAAATATATCATTTAAGACCTTTCTTTCCTTCTAGCTCTTTCCAGGCATCAAATGAGCTTTGCATGCAGATTTCGTTTCAGCTGGGTGGAAACATTCTCATAACTATTCTCTAAAGCCCAAGCTCTGAGGTCAGCCCCACTCCTTCTGCAATGGGATAAATATTAACAAGTGTGACTAACCCATTCCTTGCATCCTTCTTAAATTTTCCAGAGTGTGTCAATGAGCATGAAAGCCAGAGATCAAAAACCACGAGGGTTTTGTTGTTGGAACAGGATGGGAAGGAGGATACAATATAGCCAAAGCCTCGGCACCCCGGAGAAACTGGTCCACAACACCACCAATAAAACCCGAGGGAATCGCTGAGCTGCCAGAACACTACCTTGCCCTCCTCCTCAGAAATGGGTGAATTTTCATTCGTCCCTTACAATAATGTTTTACAAGCTCTGGAGCAGTGTCCCACGAACAAACCGGAACTTCCACTGTGTGTTCTGAAGGACCCGGGAGAGGCCAGAGGTGGTGAGCAAGGTGGAATAGAGCTTAGTGCTTCCTGGGCAGAGGTGATCGAGCTGTGGTAGCCCCAGGGGCTCATGCTCACTCCTGTTTTTCTTTTCACACCTGCTCCTTATGAAGTTTCATGGTGTCATGGATAATCTTCCTCCCTCTCATAGGATGCATCCTGGTGAAGCAAGCTGCCTCCATGCTGGAGTTTGTAAGAAGACACACACAGGTCTGATTATATCACCCAGGTGTTTCTGTAGGAGGAAACTCTCAGTCTCACAAATCTGGTGTAAAATAAAGTATCTTGAGATGCTGGTTACAAGTGCAGTTAGGTGCCTGTGCAGCAGCGATGTGGAGTCCAGTCTGGACAGGCAGTAGGGCATCCAAGCCAAGCAGCTTCACCTTTGCCAAGCTTTCCAAGCGATGAGAAAGCTGAGGATCATGCTTTTGGTGAGTTGGGCATGGGGAAGAGACTAAAAGCAAGCAAGCAGATTTGTAAATATAATAAACATCTATGACACAGCTTTCCAAGACTGAACCAGTTTTGTGGACATGGGGAGAGCAATGGGCCTCCACACCCCCTACTCCTACCAAAAGGTTGTCAAAATCAGGTTATAGACTTGAGAATATTTCTGTCCAAGGTCAGGTCTAGTACTGAAGAAGCCAAGTAAAATCCAAAGCCAAGTGAAAAAAAGATTCAAAAGACATGAGTAATGACAAACAGAAGTATTTAAGCCTGAAAGAGAGAGGTTTTATTCATGTGATCAGCCGAAAGCTGGACTCACATGATTCAAAGTCATGTACTCTTACTTTCCAGAATGTGTTTAATTCTCCTACATATTCTCTCAAACAAAAGGTATGCCACACATTTCAGCACCTCTATTGCATCTCCTCCACTGACTCCATAAGAAATCATCTCACTTCATTTGCTTCCACAGCTGGCTTTCTTCTGCTGCAGGATATCAAAATGCAGAGCAGGATGTATCTAAGGACACACAATTTCTCCCCTCCTGTATCTTTTGAGGCACTTCAGTTCTAAAATCAGCCAAAGTGTGTGCACTTTTTGGGGTCACTGAGTTTAAGAATTATAAGAGTTGAAAAAGAAGGTATCTGAATTGTGGTCCTGACCTACACAGTTCCTGTTCCACAGCCTGTTCTCTCCTGTCACACTGATCGCCAGAGCTTCTGAAAGCATGAAGGGACTTGGAACAAGAAGAAAGGAGGAAGATGTACCACTGATGGACTCCTTTGTATCTGTGATATCTGCCACAGATATCTGTGATATCTGCCACAGCTTGCAGATTAAGTGGAAACCTTGTGCAGACACTGTAGAGTAGAGGTGGACCTGTTCAGAGGCGAAGCCTCACACCCAAAGCCCAGTTCCAAAGCTCCTATGTTTTTGTGGCCTGGGAAATACTTGTATTTGGATTTCTTCACTTAATAGCTCCTGATCTAAAACTTCCTGTGTCTAATTGCCAGATACCCAGCTGAGCCCAGGAAGACACGTGAATCAAGAAGGAGACATCTGCAGACCAGAGTTCAATGCTCTGCAGAGCTCATCATCTCCATTGCATGGCAGTGAGGCTCTCAGACAAATGCAAAAGGAGCTGCATGGCAGAGACAGCAAGGAGAAGCCTCAGGAAGCCTCCTGTAACTTGCATAATTGTTCAACTTTGTTCAGTTGAACTGTGGTTTCATTAAACTTTCCTTTGGCTGGCAAAAGACTGGCTGAATTATTACAGAGAACAGCCCTGGGCAATTAAAAGCTAGAGCAACATTACAAATCTAAGATCCGGCAGATAAAAATCTCTCGCAAAAGACACAGCCCCGTGGAGTTATAGCCTGCCCAAATGGGGAGAACCAAATTAAATGAAAAAACACACTGTATATTATCTTAATTTATAGATGAGATTTTAGACAGTTCCAGATTCCTGGATTAAATACAATACCATGTGGCTCCATTAAGCCTCACTGGCCTTTTAGAATATTATTGAAAGAAATAATATATAATGGTTTGAAAGGTTTTTGGATGCTTGGTGGCATCATTATGCAATTTATTAATATGTGGGCAGAGTGACTAATGCCTCTGAGGATGTATTTTTAGTTTCAAAAAAAAAAAATATAAAAGAAAAGCGCATTGAGGGGAGGGCACGAAGGAAAACCAATTACAAATGGGTTTGTGCTAGCGGCATGTGATGACATGCATCATTCTGTCTGTCCCTCCACAAGTCCAGCACTCAGAACAGACCAGTTCTCCTTTCCCTTACAGCACGTCCAAAGGGCTCCAGAGATCTCAGCAATTGCCATTGGGTACAATTTGGGTATTTAATGCCACTCCTGGCATCTTTCCTCCATTTCTAAGGCTGAAAGGGACAATTCAGATCATCTAGTTTGACGCTCAATATAAATTCCCAAGAAAAAAATTTCACACATCCACTCGCTAATTGAGCCTACTACTATATGTTTCACCAAAGTCATCTGGGCTGGCCTCCAGTTCTGATTTCAAGATGCAAAAGGATGACAAATCCCCTGCTCCCTTCAACAGTCTGTCCCAGCAGTCAGCCCCCTCTCCCTTCCCAATTTCTTGATTTTGCCTGTCTTAAATTTCCAACCATTGCATCTCGTTATGTTTTCCCCCACTAGACTATAAAGCCATTTTGAACAGGATATTTTTTCCTCCAAAAGTATTTACTGCACAGAGTCAGGTTGCTGTACGACCCACTTTTTGTGCTAAGTTAACCAAATTGAGCTCCTTAAGCCTCTCCCCACAAGATTTCCTTCTCTGACCCTCGAATCGTCCTTGTAAAACCAAACCACAGGCTGAGAGTTTACAGCCCCTATCATGAATTCAAGTCCCTGAATCTCAGGTTAATAAAGTATCTATTTTTTAATAAGGCTTCTGCGAAATGACTAGAAATGGTCCCACAGGACTTGTTATTTGGAGGTAACTATTTCCACATGGGCTGGAGGTACAGCCCTGCAAGCAAAGCGTGGGGAGAGCAGTGGGAGGGCTCTTCCCTCCTCTCCTTGCCCTTTTCTGCAGCCATTTTTAGTCCTCTTCCAAGCTGCATTTAAAACACAGTGTTTTTCTTTCAGGGTCTGTGCTGGTGGACATTTCCTAGACCTCAAGAAAGAAGCAGAGTGATTTCACTCCCTGTACACATGCAGAAACCAGCTCCCAAGGATGTAGCTGGGCTCAAAACCTGCCCTGTGCCCAGACAGTTGGGAGCCCCATCTGCAGTGGGAGCAGAGGCACTGACAGGCTCTTGGCACATCTTGCTCCCCAAACCACTGCTTCTCCAGACCCAAAGAGACATCTATAAAATCTTTCAAAGCTCACCAGAGCCCCTCCCTCCTCACAAATTCATAGGAATAAAAACAAACCCTGAGGTTTTTCTTACCCATTCTTTCCCAGCGTTGGTGTCCACATTTCAGAGCTGTTTCTTGCCAGTGTTAATTGGTTCTATTTGTTTGTTAAATGACAGTGGAGGTTCACAGGAGACTTGGACCTAGATCTTTGAAGAAAACATGCCAATATTGCCAAAATTTCAGTGAAATGACAAGACATGGTGAGATCTAGACAGTCTCTTCGGGTGCTGGAGGTACGGTTCACTGCTCCACAGCTTCCGGGTGAGACAATACTCTGCCTTTTTCATCAACTGTGTTTGATTTGTATGTGTGACTACTCAACAAACGAGGAGTTTCAAAGATATGCCAGCTTGGTTTCCATGTAGCCTGGCCTGTACGTACCCCACAGGGACAATCTTGCTGTCCTAAAATGAAAAAGAAGTAAATTCGGAGGCAATCACAAGTGATAAAATATTTTGAGTGAGGAAGGTCAGCACCAACCCAGTCCCTTTTCAACCTTCTTTTTCCTCATGTCATTAGTTTGTTTTTCTGTTGCTTGATTTTGCTCCTGACAATTTTGGTTCAAATCCTTCAACATAGGTCATTCATTTCACTTCAGACCACCTTACACCACCCACAGATGTCTACAAGTGTCATGAAATCTTCATGTGATTTAAGAGCTCCCCTAACCTACCTTTCACTATCTGGCTTCAAAATAGTATTTTCTTCCCCAGAAGAGAGACCACCAGTTTAAAAGGAAGCATGAGTAGGTGATACAGACAGAGTAAACCACTTACCAAAGTGACCTTCTTTACTAGCAGTGAGTTGTCCACAAAGTACATGCGGAACATTCGGGTTAGAACAACTTGCTACTGGTTAGTGACTCAGCATCCCAGTACTGGTGTTACCCCCCAAAATTACTGTAGTGTTGTGTAAGCAGCCTGCAAGGTCTATGAGGAAATAGGAAAATGTGTGTCTGGCACCACTACTCAAATAGGAAGCAGGCAGGAAAGGGTAAAAAATGCAAATACACTCGCATGGAAAGCAAATAAAAATAATCTTTGAAGGGAAAGATTCTTAGTGGAAGTTTCCCAATGGTCACCATTCACCCTGTTCATTCTTTGCACTCCACATGCCAAAGGCATAAGGTTTTAATTTTGTTCATGGTCAATGTAATGTTCAGAGTTTCATCTACTTGAACGATTCTTTGGGGACTGGTTGCAATAGCTACATTTTGGGTTTAGATTGCTTTTTTTTTTAAAAAAAACAAACCTACAACTGAATCTCACCAAGGAGTGAAACTGGAAAGGATAAAATTAGATTCCTGAACCTCCATGCCATTTTAGAAGCAGACATGAAAAAACTGGCATCTAGTTTTGTTAAATATTTTTTCCACATCTGGTGTTCAGTCAAAACCATAAGAAAAGTGCTGGAAATCTCACAAGAAGTCTCGTACTCTTGTGATTTCCAGTCCAATTTTTGCAGCCACAGGAGATCTGTATAGTTCAGATAAGAATCTGAAGCAGAAGCCAAACCCAAACTGTGAACCTCCCGAGGCTCGCCCCACCCACAACAGCTTATGTCTTTACCCATCATTTGCAGCAGATGTTCTCCCAAATTCTCCAGCGAGATAAATTCCATTAGAAGTTTCAGGAGATACATACAGTACGAAATAAAAGTGTCCAAAGCAGCTCATCACAGCCCATTAAGCTGTTGTCAAAGACCTTCATACAGCAGCATCCATTGATTAGAGCAGTTTGCTTCTCCTTACTACTTGTTTTTCCATGCTGGGCTTTGGGGGCTTTTTGGTCTAAAGGCCACTGACGTCAATGTGAGTATTTCTATTGTCTTCAGCGGGCTTTGGATCAAGCCCTTTACAAACTGCTTCCCCCATAGGTCAGTCTGCAGAGTCTGCCAGCACATTGTCCCTAGACCGTTTTGCCTGAGATTTACAAGTCTTTATAGAAGTTTAAAATGAAGTTCTATAGTTAGATTCATATGGTATGTCATAAATTACAGCAAACTCTGCAAACTTGGGGTTGGGGCTTGTTTTTTTTTCATTTGGCTCTTGGGAAATGCATAGTTTTTTTCATAGGAACTTTTCTCCACATGCTAATTTACCTGCTTTCTGCTATTTTGCATCAGAATGTGATACATTTCTCACAGCCAAAGCTCTCCAAGGAACATTGTGCCTGCGGCAGTGGTGGTGATGTGAGCAAGCCAGGACTCACCACACGTCGCCCGCCGTCTTGCTGTTAGTCCGTAGGACAGGCTGGTGGTGTTGGACTCTCCTTGGTTTCTAGTCAGGCCAGTGAAAAAGAAAAGCAACCCAAAAGTTTCAGATCACTTTTCTCCCTGAAGATGGTTAAAACTGAAAGGTGATTTTAGCCTGTTGGAGGAGTATTTTCTGTCCAACTCTGCCATCAAACCCTTGAGAGATAAATCCCTGGAGCAAAGGTTGATGCTCGTGCAGAGCCTTGCACACATGAACACCAGTCTTAACTGAGACCTCTACAATCTCAACACTTCCTACGGTGGCCAGGCAATGTGACAGCAAGGGACTAGGGACAGCCCTCAGACACTCAAGTCCTGGTTCCCCATTGCCAGAGCCTAATTTTAAGAATTCAAGCAGCATTACCTTACCCATCTGCAAAGTGGGAGCAATAATCCCACAAGACCTTCTCAGAAATGCTGTGAGGCCATGAACTCTGTCTACATAGAGTAGTACTGTTCAGTAGTAAATGAAATCTGTTTTCACTTCCAAGGCTATGGCATAAATTACTATAGGCAGAAATCCAGCCTAGCAGGCAAAGAACTGGATGGCGCCCACTCAGTTCCTTCCATCTTTAGCTTTGATTTTCATTGTTCTGTTTCATTAACAGAATTTCCATGTTTTTTTTTCATTCCCCCCCCCCCCCNTAATTTGCCAGCAGAGAGAATGGCCTCATAATTGTATACCAGCTCCTCCAAAGCACCCACAAGAATGTGAACAGTTTTTAGCAGACTCAGCGTTTCCCTCTTCTCAGCCCTTGCACATATAGAAAAAGAGGCTGAAGAAAGCCTGTAGCTGGGTTCTGAGTGGGAGATCATCTTGTGGTCACTTGTTTTCTGCTCAAAATGCATCACATTCTGCAGACACTGTCCCTAAAAGCAGGACAAGCCCTCCCAAGTCAGTGGGGCTGTGGCAATTGGTACTGCTGGGTTTGAAGGGCACAAATATGGCCCCAAGCTGAGAATGTCTTGATTCTCATTCTAGTCTCTTTTTTTATTCCTTTTTATTGCATATTGATCCTGCTCATGTTACCTCCGTGTGAAGGAGAATGCAGGAGATGCTCAGAGAAACAGTAAGGGATAGCAAAATGTTTCAAGGAGACTTTTCCAACTCTCCCCTTTGCTCTCCCACATTTCCAGCCCATAAACCCTACCAGGGACCAGCTCCACTCTTGACCTCTCACTGCAGATGAACAGACATTTCACCATTGCTAACTGCCCCTCTGAATCAGGATTAATTTGAAAGAAATCAGCAATAAATTTGATGAAAATCCTAGGATTTTTTCCTCAGTAGTAGATTTGGTGACTGTGTATGAGAGCTCCCACTGGAAAGAAAGATAAAAATAGATGAATGAGGGATTCCAGGATACAGTGATGGCCACTTACCAGCCAAACAGGATTCACTGCTGAAGGACGAGTCTCTTCTGTCTTCGTGGTTTAGCAGCAGAAATCTGCTCCATAATTTTTGTTCAGCCAAGCTCTCTTGGAAGTAACATCTGACCATCTAGTTTCCTTGGCCCTGGAAGACTGGATCCTTGATGCCAAAGCAATGGCACTGTATAAACTTGACCAGGGCACTGGGGTCTGGGGGGTTGGATGACCCAGATTTTAGGAAGTAAGGTGAGAAGAGTGGCATGGAAACCCTCCTCCCAAATATTATTAAATCCTCACCAAGGAGGTACCTGCAGGGAATTAAGGAAGGGCATACAGCAGGACATTATTTGCCCAGATCTGAACTCAGGATCTCCACCACAGGTTGGTTTTGCGGGTCAGGAAGACTCTGCTTTAATCTCCACTGGTGAGTCAGGCACAGAAAGGTTAAGAAATCAGTCCAAGTCTCAGAGCCAGGGGTAGAGCTCATTAGTTCTTCATCCACAGGGAGGCCTTTGCTTTCCTCTCATCTGAGCTGCCATACAACAACCACCATCAAAGGCAGAAGGGGAGATCAATTTTATAGTGGCTTTACTCTTTGAAAGCGCAAACAGGCCCTCCATTAGGAACTGTAATTTATCTGTGACACTGACTACAGCTCTATGAAATATATCTAAATGGATTGCATGGAGCCAGAAAATTCCACCCCAGTATATATGGCACACACATAACAAAGCTCTGAGAGTCTGGAAACGCAGAGCATCAGCAAGTGCTCTGGCTTTCTGGATTTGGGAGGTAGGTAGGCTTAGCTGAAGGCTGTGGTTTCTAAATTGGACACGGTTACCTAAAACTATTGGAAATTTGAATTGCATATCAGATGTCTGGAATAAATGGACTCAAGAGACCTAAGAAAAAACATGTGGCCCAGTATTTTCCTCTTTTTTTTTTAATGCCTTTTGGAAACTGTTTAGAACTCTTCTGGGGCTTGTATAGTTCCTTTGTTTAGCGATTCTGAATTGCAATTCTTTATGAAGCTTTGTTAATTAAAAGGTAAAAAACTTGATGGTTGCACACAGAGGTCTTCATCCTGAAAGATGCCTGTACACTTTCCAAAAGCATGCTCTGCCTTCCAAAAAAGTAAACGGTCCTTTGAAAACTAGGCAGCGCAGCTATTTTATTTACCTCAAATCGACCAAATTCAGATTCCAAAATGGACTGTTATGGCCTGACCCTGTTTCTAACTCTGCCAATAGCTGTTGTAGCTGAGCTGCTGCACAGCATGCGGTGAAGCTCCCCCTCCTCCCTGAGCTTCTGGTGCCAGGCTGACTTGTGGCTGCGCATTTTTAGCAAAACCATCGATATAATGATGAAGATTACAAGCAATAAATTTTGTGAATTGCAGGCATCTCTGGGGTGAAATGCATAACCTGCTCCATGGCACACAGCCATATCATCCCACCGTGCAGAAAGGGGCACAAGAAGACTCCTCCGTGTAGGCAGAATGGCCTTATCTGAACTGAGGAGGCAGGACTCCGGATTAAATATTTCCCACCAAGATGTGGCCTCAGTTCTTTAAAAAGAAGATGGAATTTTTCATCTTTGCCACATTTTTGAGATGGTATAAGGATTCGTGTGCTCACATTATGGTCCTTAGCTCAAAATTTCAACAGCCCAGTAGCACTACCACAACCTTCGTTGTTTGTTTGCAGTCAACCTAACCAGTTACTCTATAGCCTCCTGCACCTTCTTGTCCCACACTCCTTACCTGGTGGGTCTTCCCACTTCTGATGTTCAGGAAGTTCACAGGATGATGCAAATCTTTTGATGTTTTTCTACTTCTTTTTTTCCCCCAGGAGCCTTCTGAGCCTGCTCATGTATAGCCCTCCTAATTTTAAAGGGTAGAGTACAACACATAGTCGGTCATGAGTATGGTTGGAAAAATGTCACCTCCCTCCTCAATGTGTTTGACTGTGTCTTGGTTTTAGGCCCAAAGGCAGAACCTCTACAGGGCAGAACCTCTACTCTTTTTAGTAGGAGAAGTTTAGAATGAGAGAGATCAGGCGACTGGAACCAAATGTTGTAACTTTAATGGGGGAAAATAAGAGAGATAATGAGAGGAAAGAGGGTACAAGAGGAGAAGGAACCAATGCGCAAAGAAACAATACAACCAAGCTCAGTCTGGACGGCTGCCAGGACAGTGGTGGTGGAGGAGGCCTGGAGGAAGGCGGGGGGAACTGGCCTGGTGTGTGTGCAGGGGCGCAGCCCCAGAGCAGCTGGGGCCAGCAGGAAGGTTGCAGCCCCGGTGTAGAGCTCAGAGGGAAAACTGAAGCCAAAATGGAGTCAGCATACTCAGGCAGACAAGGCTGCAAGGGCAAAACAGAGTCAAAAGGGAAATACACAGACCATGTCAGACATGGTGTCCGGCCTTCCCTTCACCGCTTCCTGCTCCCACTTCTCACACAATATCTGTGCTCCCTTTCCCACAACAACCTCTCCACTTGACCACTGGCACTGCTGCTAAATCACTCCGGGTGGAACAAGAGGGCAAAATGGGAGGGAAGTACGTAACCTAAACATCGACCCAACGTACCTAATGCTCCATAGAGGTGGACTGAGAAACCTGATCTCTTTCTGTTCACTTTACAAAGGCCCATGCTCAGGCCTGGATCCTGGAAATGGACTAAGGACACAGGCACCTCTTCCAGCTTTTGCATACAGTGGGGAAAAGGCAGAGGATCTAAGGGCTTTCCTGGCAAAACCTGCAGCTCCTCTCAGCAAAAACCTGGGCTAGTTGGTGCAGCTAAAGGCACATTTTCTGAAAGTCCTACACTGGTTTAAGTGGAGTTAATGCCAGCGTGTAAGTGTTGTTAGAAAAAATTAACAACTTTATATGTACTTCTTCTGGGGATATTAAGGACTCTCCACCCAGTCTCTGCTTTTACATCTCTGTAAGTAGGGTTGCGCAGGCTTGGCAAGGTTAAACTGCTGGGGGTATAAAAGGACATAAACCCTTGGAAGGATTTTGACAACTCCCCTTCTTTCCCACTCCCAGCACTCGGGCCTGCCAAACTGTTATGGTTTCTTTTAGATCTGCATAATTGAGTGATGAAGAATTTCTCACCAATATAAAACTGGATTATTTGTTGCTGAAAATAGAGCTTTACCATCTCCAGGTCATCAGCTGGTGACAATCAGCCTGTTCTGGGACAGCAGACTTCACTCAAAGAGTATCAGGACAGCATGGCACAACCCCAAAGGGTTAAACATTGGGAAGGGTCCATCCCAGTGACCAGAAGAGAAAAGATCCTTTTATTTTATTGATAATAGGAACAATCCTATTATTTGGATTAGTTTTCATATTTGGGGAGAAATCCTCCCCTGGGGGCTGCTCTGGTCGCTGTGGAGGAAAATGAGGGTGTGGGGGTTATTGTGGGGAAGCCTACGTAGTTTGTCTCTTTCTCTCTAACAGACAGCTTGGGCTCATACTTGCCAAATTTTGTGAGCAGCCGGTAGGATTTACGAGCCCCAGGAGTGCACCCGGCTCCAGCTGCTGGGCTGCTGCACCGAAGGAGCCAGGGTGAATGGGGCTGATCTGCATGGGACTAAGAAGGGGGAAAAGTAAAAAAAGGAACAGAAAATGGGGTGGGGGTGATGTGATTTGGGGTCTTGGCCTCTTGCTTTTCAGGACTTGAGAAACCTCAGAGTTTGCAGTGGCACCCCGTGCCATGTGGGGGCTGGTGGAGGGTTGTGAAGGCAAAGTGTGAAGTGTGAGAGGTGATAAAGCCAGAGGCAGAAACAGAAAAAAACCCCAAAAGAGCAGCAGGAGAGGAACCCTGGAGGAGGAACGGAAAAGAGCAACTTGTCCACAAGGTGTCAGTCTTGACCTACATTTGGGCCAGCACCGCTCAGCCCGGTCTGTGGCAGCAGCAAAAGGGGAGATTTCCACTTCTCCACAAGCCTCCAAAGAGGAAGAAGCCTCTAGGTTGGCACCTCTAGGTGTGCTAGTCTGGGACTTACCTGCCTGGAAGCAACCAGCCCACTCAACTGCCCTCCTCGCCCTGTGCTGTGCCTTGTTCTGTCGGGATAATGGGGTTGCATGGGGTCCTCCTCAGGCCAAGCCCGCAACATATTACAGAGATGGTGAAAGAAAAAATTCTTGCCCCGCAGCCAAACACTTTCTCACCTTTCTGCCCTATGCTTCTGCCACCCCCACCTCTCCTCAGTGTTTCAGAAGTGGTTTAGTTTCCTGTGAAGTTCCCCACTCGTCATCTCCTATCATCAGCCAGTCCCTTCTCCTGGGAAGTCTCTTGCACCGTCTCATGGAAGATGCTACGTTACAGCTTATGAGTCCTGAACCAGGTTAAATGAAGCGCTGGCCATCCTTTGCTTTCGGTAGCTGTTACTCAGCAGAGATAGGAGTCGTTCTTCAGCTAAGGTTCTTCAGCAATATGAATTACTTGCTTGTTTTCTGTGCCGAGCCACAGGCTTCTGCAATCAAGAGGGCAAAGTGAGGATCAAGCCAACTCTGGGTGTATCCTGACCTTTTCTGAAATGAGGTGCTGAGCCCAAGCAAGGCAGAACTGCCGGTGCTAGCCAGGGGCTAGCTGACACATTAACCTTCCCAGGATAGGTGCAGAAAGATGTGGTCAGTCACCGGGCTTGGAGGGGTCAGTGAGTGACATGGATGCTGGGGTCAGCGGCATAGCAGCCAAGGTACAGTCTGCAACTTTTCTAAAGCATCAGCAGAGCATGAATTACGGTGTGTCCTCCTGGCAAGGTTCCTGAGGCAGAGGACACACCAGCAAGAATGCTATCTTCTCTTCCAGGGCTGGTTGGGACAGGATTTGTGTGTAGTGTGTACAGCACATAATTCATCAGGCTATCATTTATATAGCATGAGCTCAGCACTGCAGCACTCCCTGACAGTTTGAAATATTCTGCTAGGGGCTCCAGAGCTTACTGGGAGCATTGCACAACCCAAAAGGGATAATGTCCCCTTGCACGACTCAACCCTCTGCTTGCAGGAGGTGCTCCCATAAAGCCTACGACCATCAATCTTACCTGTCTGTGGCTCCCTCGTTTCTGCAGTGACTTCATTCTTTTGCCCCAGGACAATGTTTTCAGATGTGCTTGGTTTAATTTTAAACATTCCTCAGTTTTCTTTTGGGCCATCTTCCTTAATGTGGCTACCCCCAGCTTTTACGGCAACACCTGCAATATGTAAACGCAAACGTATAAATCTCTGTGATGTGAAAAAGCCGCTTCATGAAGCCGCACAAGCACACAGCCATGTGACTGCAAACTTCATTTACAAGTATCTAAATATAGATCATAGCAAACTGCAAACCCAGACCTCAATTTTAAATGCGAGGGCACAGGGGAGAGTGTAGAGTCAGCACTTCTTAAATAAGAAGTTCTTCTTGTACTAATTCATTTACAGCGGCATCTTCCTTTGACACAGCAAATCTGCATCACTGACTCCTGATCGCAGAGACATCAAGATTTTGATGGCAGTCGGAAATAGCCTCCATGCAGGCGCTGCTGTGGGAGCGCTGCACCACCGCCGACCTCCGCATCCAGACAAGGGCACGCTGCATTTTGCACCAAGAGCTGTGCAGCCTTTGCTCATTCCTGTGCTTTTATCACATCCCATTTTGATTCCAGTTTGCCCAAATTGCTTCTGCCATCCCACATGCCTACAGCTGCAGCTCAACTGGTTAGGATGATGGGGGTGTTCCACGCACCACTGCATATCTGGTTATTGCTTCCAGAGCCTTCTCCTCTTCAGGTTGTTTAGCCTGAAGAGGTCCAGGGGAGAACCTTACAGTGACCTTCCAATGCCTGAAAGGGGCTTGTAAGAAGGCTGGGGAAGAACTATCCAATAGGACAGAGAACAATAGGATGAGGGGTCCTGGTTTTAAGTTGGAAAAGGATAGATTTAAATTAAACATGAGAAAAACGTTCTTTAATCTGAAGGTGGTGGATCCCTGGAACCAGGGGGCTGAGACATTTTGGCTAAGGTAGACCACAGATTGCCTAGAGAGGCAGTAGAAGCCCCATCCCTGGAAACATTCAAGGCCAGGCTAGATGGGGGTCTGGGCAATCCAGTCTGGGCAATCAGGTCTACTGCCCTGAGACTCATTTTCCACTGGAATAATCAGAATCACAGAATCATTAGGGATTGTAAGGGACCTCGAAAATTCATCTAGTCCAATCCCCCTGCCACAGCAGGTTCACCTAGACCAAGTCGATGGCATATTTTCTAAAATTGCATAAGTTAGCTAGTTGCTTGAATTTCCACTTGTGGGGCAAGAATCTATGGGATTATCAACAAAACCACAAATAATTACAGAGCCTTTTTTTCACACTCTCATTGTTATTCACTGATTTCCTATTTAATAGACATAAAGAACATTAATGGAAGTTTGTTTTCAGCCAAATGCTGAAATAATGGGTTTTGATTCGGGGTTGGCTTTTTTTTCTTTTCAGAAGTAAAATCAAGTCCCAACTGTTTATCTTTGATGGAACATACAATGGGACATCATGATGTTCTCAGATTAGGACATGCACCTTGAGTACAGGGAGCAGTTCTGGGTCCCTCCCCTTAGAAAAAGATTGAGGCGCTGGAGCAGATCCAGAGGAGCAATGAGGCTGGGGAAGGGGCTGGAGGGAAAGTCTGATGAGGAGAGGCTGAGGAAGCTGGGAGATGTTTAGTTTGGAGGAGACCTGGGGGGACCTTGTCCCTCTCTACAACTCCCCTGAAGGGAGTCAGGTGGGGGTCAGGCTCATCTCCCAGGCAGCTAGTGACAGGACAAGAGGGCAGGGCCTGAAGCTGCACCAGGGGAGGGTTAGGTTGGATGTTAGGAAGCCCTTTCTCACAGAAAAGGTGATCAGACCCTGGAATGGACTGCCCAGGGCAGTGGTGGAGTCCTCATCCCTGGAGGTGTTTAAGGACAGGCTGGATGTGGCCCGTATGGCTATTGGTCTAGGCAATTGTGGTGCTGTTAGGTCATAGGCTGGGCTGGATGAGCTCAGAGGTCTTTCCCAGCCTAAATAATTCCTGTGTGATTCTGTGTGACTTTAGCACACTGGTGTGATCCCAAACCAAGCCAGAGCACAGTGCTGCGTTTTGGCTGCCCCCATCAGTCTTTCTGGTAACACTTCCATATAGAAAATTTAAGTTTGCAAGGAAAATTCCTTCTCCTTTAAGAAAAAAAAACCCAAACCCCCAAATAAATCTGTTCTACACATCAAGTACAATGCAGAAAAGTCAGTACATGACCAAAGAAGATCTGCTGCATCCATTCTGCATTTCATCTTTCAAAAATTCTGTGATATTAGCAGCAGTTTCCTGTGCAACTATCTGAAAGGAGGCTGGAGAGAAGAGAGGACTCGTCTCTTCTCAGAAGGAACAAGTGATAAGACAAAAGAAAATGGTATGAAATTGTGCCAGGAGAAGTTTATGTTAGACATTAGGAAAAACTTCCTCCTGGAAAGGGTCATCTGGCCTTGGAACAGGCTGCCCTGGATGTGTTTCAAAGTTGTGGAGATCTAGAACTTTGGCCCAGGGTTTAGTGGTGGCCGTGGGACAGCTGGGCTAATGGTTGGTCTCTCTGATCTTGATCAGATTCTATGATCTTCTCCAGTGTTGCCTAATGTATTTTGAGCACTTTCTGCCACAGTGCTTAGCTAAAATGCCTGCAGGACAACAAGAAATGCCACAGCCACATGGACAGGAAGGCAGCAAAGATGGAAGGAGGCAAGAAGCATGCTAAGAACTGGCCAGAGCACCATGAGCAAAAGTCAAGGGACAAAGTTATGCTTCCTCCCAACCAAGAAGGACAAGGAGAGGCTGTTACACCTCCTAAAACACCAAGAACAGAGGAAACTGCAGCTACTTCATGCTCCAAAGCCCAGCTTCTCCCAGTCACCCAGCACATGATAGCACAACATTAATTATACATAAATATCTCTCCAAGAATGACCTGTTAACTGTAAAAAACCTAACTACATAATTATACTTTACTACTGCTTTTGTTGGACTCACTCTGTAATTACAAAGTAGTTGCTAAGGAAAACCAGCCCCTTGGCTTTGCCATGGGCAATTAAAGCAGGTTCCCAACATGACAGTTATGCAGGGCCAACGTTAACATTGGCACCCAACCGTGTTATTCATCTATTGGTTGTGGCTCCCCAGTAATGAGAGCTCTGCTTCATATTACACATCTACAGGCATGGGAAACAAATTGCACCTAAAACCCAACTGTGCTACTGAAATGAAAATGCAAGGAGCAGATACCCATCATGTCACAGTTCCTTTCATAGAATCATAGAACCATTAGGGACTGGAAGGGACCTCCAAAGATCATCTAGTCCAATTCCCCTGAGACTGCAGGATCACCTAGACCAAGCTACACAGGAACACATCCAGGTGGGTCTTAAACGTGAAGGAGACTCCACAACTCCCCTGGGCACCCTCACTGTGTGTGATATTTATGTGGAACCTCCTCTGTTCCACCTTACAACCATTGCCCCTCGTCCTATCACTAGATGACATTAAGAAGAGCCTGGCTCCATCCTCCTGACACCCACCCTTCAAATACTTATAGACATTAATGAGGTCAACCCTCAGTCTCCTCTTTTCCCAGCTCAAGAGACTCAACTCCCTCAGCCTCTCCTCATAAGAGAGGTGCTCCATTCATCATCTTCGTTGCTCTACACTGGACTCACTCCAGCAGCTCCGTCTTCCTCTTGAACTCAGGGGACCAGAACTGGACACAATACTCCAGGTGTGGTCTCACCAGGGCAGAGTAGATGGGGAGAAGAACCTCTCTTGATCTGCTAACCACCACACTTCTGATCCACCCCAGGATGCTGTTGGCCCTCTTGGCCACAAGAGCACACTGCTGGCTCATAGTAATCTTGCTGTCCACCAGGACCCCCAGGTCCCTTTCCCCTACACTGCTCTCCAACAGCTCAGTCCCCAACCTATACTGGTGCCCGGGGTTGTTCTTGCCCAGATGTAGGACTCTTACACTTTCCCTTGATTTGTTTCTTTTTCCTGCTCTCCTCTTGCTTTGCAGGGCAGGTTTGCAGATGAACATCTGTCACCCATGGGTCTTGTGTACGCTTTGCTTTCCCTGTCCTTTGGATGTGGTTTTCTTACTGCTGCTCCTCCCCAGCCACAATCTGACCACAGAGCTGCAACGATCCTGGGTGCTACAAGAGCAGGAGTCCACTGAGAGTGGCATCTTTGGTATTACCTCTAAGCAGCACAATTTCATGCATGACATGTTTACCTTTACACCACAGACACCAGCTTTAATACCTGTCCTCGTCATTTTTTCATCATTGTATCTCAAGCCATTGCCAGTACTGGTGCCCCATTCAATCTCTTTTGATCCAACTCACTTTTGTGGTAGAGGAACAGTTGCCTCCATCAGGACTTCTCTTTGTCTGCCTCTGTGAGCTCTTCCATCTGAGCCACCTCTGATCTACAGAAAACACCAACTGTGGCTATTTACAACATTAGAAATGATGGGGTAGCTCAGGGGTCATTTGCCCCTCCATTTGGGGCACAGAAAACACAGGCAAGAGCTCTTCAGTGTTCACACTGGTTCTGCTCTTGCATGTCAAAAACACTGTCAGGAAATCATATTCAACACCGCAATTTTCTCAGGCTTGGAAAAGGGAAAGAAAGAGTTACAAAGGATTTTTTAAATTTAAACCACGTTTAAAACAAGTCTGCAAACTACAGCGGGAGGATCAGCCCTGTCCGCTCTTCCCCAGCACATTCAGCATGGGGATTCATACCTCCTCCCACCAGAGAGACCACTGCAGACAGCATGGCCAGGACAGGGGCATGAGAGCCAGTTGTGGTCCCGAGGGAAATGGTTTGGCAGTGGTGAGAAACAGAATCCAGTTCATGGCCACAATCGCTCAGGAAACAGGGTCTTTTTCAGGAGGCTTGTCTTCCATCCTGCTCTGAGACATAGGGATAGGAGCAATATTTGCATTGTATCTCCTATCCTGGGTTGTGGAAGCCCAACTAAGGATTCCAAAATTGCAGGCTGCTTCCTAAAAACACAGTGTCAGTGTTAGGGGTGGTTGTCTAGGTTCCTGCTTGGAAAAGGGGCCACACTCCCCTGTCTCTTCCTGTATTCTCCACGCTAGGAGATGCTAACATTTGTCCGGACAGGGATACTTACCCAAAACACTCAGCAAAGCTGGATCCTAAAGGGAAACAATGGGTAAAGTGCTGCTGGTGGGACACCTGTATTCTCTTGCAGTGGAAAGAAAAGGGTCTCATCTCAGCATGGGAGCAGAACAGACATAGCCCCAACCTTTAATTCCTCTCCGGCCACAGCTGGTGTTGGTAATGAGAAGCAGCATGAAGGAAGCTCCCCAGGAACCTGCAGCCTTGGGAATGTCAGAGGAGAAGAGCCTTTTCCTGGCCCAGTTCAGGTGTAGGGGCAGAGGATGTACAGATCTATCCACCAAACTGTATACAATAAGCACTTGTAAGTGATGACTGCAAGAGTCATAATGAAATAGAATGGAATCATCGTAGTACCATGATCAACCTGCACTGAAGTGTGGTCATGCCAGTGAACCTGCAGACAGTCTAGCTAAAACTTACTGGAGCTTAAAAATAAAGCAAGACTCATCAGTCTAACTTGGATGTATCAACCAGACATTCGGGCTTCATATCATTAAGAAGCCCAAAGGGCAGCTTGCAAGCATCATCTACCCAAACATCCTTCACATCCTACCTTGATGCTGGCGTGATCAATGGCTCCACACCCTCTTCTGTCTTTGCCACAAGCACAATAAAAAGTTTCCATCAGTTTAGCTTCGGACCTTTTTCTTTCAAGCCTGAAAAAACTCCAAACAAAAAGGATCTTCAGATATTAAAATCATGTAATGTTTGCTACGGTGGCAGCAGCTTCTGACCACTGCTACCTCCTGCCATGATAGAGATGTCCCA
The DNA here is from genome assembly GCA_013400115.1 of Rhinopomastus cyanomelas. NCBI lineage: Eukaryota > Metazoa > Chordata > Aves > Bucerotiformes > Rhinopomastidae > Rhinopomastus > Rhinopomastus cyanomelas. The sequence goes on from VXBP01002400.1 coordinate 108,133, forward strand.
CCCTCTGCTACCAAGCACAGGGCACTTACCCAAAGACACCCCACAACCATAAGAGTGCACACCAAGGCCATGTTCCTCTATTTCAGGTTAGAATGACAGATTTAACTGCATCTCATAATTTACCATATTGGATTCTTCAGCATCCAGTCTCTTCCTTATTTTCAGCATCCCCACATTTTTCATTTCCTTTCCCCATCACATATTCATCGGATGCTGTACAAACAAGTGTAGATTTAAAGTGTCCTCGTAACATTTTACTTATTCTGTGACTTAATAATAAAAAGAGCACTGAATAGAAAGGCTAGAGTTCAATTTCTGGGCTCTGCTGGCATTTGCAAGCTGCACTTTCCCCCAGCTCCTCGCTTGAAATACAGCCAACCATTCAGCTTTATGCTAGCTCTCGAGCAATAAAACTGCACTTTGCCAGAGAAATCCAAAATCATTCTACACCAATGCAGAGACCTTTAAAAAACAAATCTAAAAACATAAAAAGTGAGGGTCCAAGTGAAACTTTTGGGTTTTACCGAGTGAGTCTGCAAATTCTCCTCCTTCATGAATATCCCTTTGCTTTGCTTTGAGAAGTGAAAAGGAACAGTTTTGGAGGTAAAAGTTTTTTCTTCAATTTGATTACAGGCCCCAGAAATTTAAAACTTGGTTAATGAGAATTTAAAATAAAAATAAATCTACTCTAAGTGGAAAGCATATTGATGATAGAATCATAGAATCATAAGGGATTGCAAGGGACCTTGAAAGATCATCTAGTCCAATCCCCCTGCCACAGCACCATCTCTTCACTGAAGAATTTATAGAATCAGAATCACTCAGGGTAGGAAGGAACCATCATCCAGTTCCAACACCCCCAGCACAGACAGGGACACCCCACCCTAGACCAGGCTGGCCAGAGCCCCATCCAGCCTGGCCTTAAACACCTCCAGGGATGGGGCCCCAACCACCTCCCTGGCGAATCCATTCCAGGCCTTTACCACTCTCACGGTGAAGAACTTCCTCCTCAC
>VXBP01002403.1:0-45630 GCA_013400115.1 Rhinopomastus cyanomelas
CCAGCTCTCTCAGCACCCTTGGGTGCATCTCATCAATAATTCTAAAATAATTGCTTGGTGTGAGAGAAGGGATGGTCTCTGCTCAGGGGAAACAAAAAGGATGCTGCTAGCCTTCCCTCATGTGAACAGTGGAAGGGTGCTTGGTGGGTTGTGAGGAGAACTGTCCTACACCAACATGCCAGGCTGTGCCATGGGATCCACCACCAAGAAAAATGGACAGATTTTTTTTATGTTAGCATAAGGATGGTGCCCATGGGTGCTCACTCGGATACATTACCCTTAAGGATCAGAGACAGGAGACACAGTGTTCGCCTTCATCATCTTTTCTCAAGCTGCAACATCCCTCCTGTGCTGGGACCATGTTTGTTTTAATCAACAGCAATGTTTCCCAAAATGAACAGCCTACCACAGAAAGCACATGCTCCAGGTGCTCTTCCTTTTTCCTGTGTGAAGCTACACACATGGACCTTCAGCAGCCCCACCAGCACTTTTGTGATGGAGGACAAAGCTGTTCACTTGCCCCAACATCTCATTATCAGCTTAGCAGGGCAGCTTAGACCTTAGTGCCTGACCTACAGGAAGGGCTTGTCTTGCAGTGGATGCTTTTCACATCCATCCCAAGCTGTCATCAGATCCTGCATCCTGTAAAAAGAATTGTGAACAAAGGCTGCACATATGTAGATGGATTCTGATGACACTGTAATTTAGAGGGGTAAGCCCTGAAAGGTTTGCAAAACAACACCACAATCCAGTGTTTTATAATAAGCAGAGGATTGATTTCAAAGTGATCAGGACTTCAGCTTCACTTACAGTAACCTGAGTATCTTCAGTATCTGTAAAATTGCCTGTATGTTGCCTGTTAGGTTCCTAAAACACTTGCAGAAGCCATTCTTCATGGGTTATAAGCTTTAAAAATTAGTCCTGTAGGCTCACCTTTTGATCCATGGTGCTGGCTAAAGGCAGGGCTGACTCATCTACACGTTTCCTGATACCAATTTTCCTAGCTTGGTCTTAAAAATCACTCATGGCCTGTATTTCATCACTTCCCAAGGCAAAACTCAGATACTAGTGTTCAACTCTGCTCATTGTCCATTGGATTTTCTTGACATTTAACCTCAGTTGTGCTTTTTTGTGATGTGAACTCATAATACTTGCCTGATTCACCGCGCATGGAAAGGAGAAATTGCTCTCATTTTTTCTAAGCTTTTCAGTACATTTAAAGAGTATTACCAGCCCCCTGTCAGTCACTAGGTCATTAAACCAAGTTAAAATCTCACAGAAACACAGAACATCAGGGATTGGAAGGGACCTCAAAAGACCGTCTAGTCCAATTCCTCCATCACAGGAGGATCACCTAGATCAAGTCGCACAGGAACATATCCAGGCATGTTTCACATGTCTTCAGAGAAGGAGACTCCACAAGCTGCCTGAGCAGCCCATTCCAGTGCTCTGTCAACCTCTCTGTGAAGAAGTTCTTTCTCATTTTGATATTCTCATACCTTAGTATTCTCATATAGATATGGAACCTCCTGTGTTCCAGCTTACACCTATTGTCCCTTGTCCTATCATTAGATGATATTGAGAAGAGCCTGGCTCCATCCTCCTGACACCCACCTTTCACATATTTATAAAATTAATGAGGTCACACCTCAGTCTCCTTTTTCCAAGCTCAAGAGACCCAGCTCCCTCAGCCTTTTCTCATAAGGGAGATGTTCCTCTTCCTTCATCATCTTGTTTCCCTCTGCCTTACCTCCAGCTCCTGCACTCATTACTTCCTCTACATTTACAACTTTGTCATCATCTTTCTTCCAAAAAACTACAGACTACAGTTTCCGGCCAACATTTAAACACTTACAGCAGATCCTCAGCTGTCTGAGACAAAATTAACTTTCTTCCCACTATCTGGCTCAGCACCCTGATGTTGTAGTTTGAGTTTTGAATCATTTGGAACCTCTGCAAACAGACATTTCCATGAGGAGAAAAACCAATGCAATGTTTCCTTTTCCTATCTCCTGTGTGCAGCGTCTCTTTGTTCAGAGACGGAACAAAGGCCACTGGATAGAACATGTGACTTGCAGTCATCTTGTATGTTGGAGCGAGGTGATGGAGGGTAAAGCGGGATTTTGGAAACCTGAAGATCAGTGCAGGAGAAGGGTTCCTGCAGACCCATAGTGTAGTGGAATGAAGGAAGAGAATCCTTCTGGAGATCAGTGGAGATTTCCTGCAGACTCGTGGTGTAGTGCAACAGAAAATGTAGTTTCACAGTGGCCTGCGAAAACATGACATGCTGGAGCAAAGAATTGGCTCAGAGCACACAGAGCAGAGAATTTATCTTTAAAGGAACCACTGCTGCTGAGGAAGGAGAATCCTTCTCAGACTGAGCTGTGGGCACCATATTTGAAAAGACCTTCTATAGATCTCCTCTTAAGGGGAAGGCGGTAACAGCGCTCAGCCTAGTTACCTAAGAACGTGTGGTTGAGCTCTCCATGTCTTGTGTTGTGTTTTTTAAAGTTGTGTGATTTATTTGCTTTGGATTTAGTGAGACCATAATGTTGATAACACAGTGACGGTTTGGTTGTTTCCCTGTAGCCCTTGTCCTAAATCAAGAATTGTCTCAGTCTCTGCCAGCAAGGAGGTGCAGAAGAGGCTGAGAGGGAGCACAGCTGGAACAGCTGACCCAAACTATCCAGAAGGATGTTCCACACCATGGAAAGTCTTTCTCAGTGTATTAACTGAGTTGGTGGCTGCACTTGCACCAGTCAGTGGGTGGTGAGCAATTGCAATGTACATGACTCATTCTTTTCTTGGGCATTATTTCTCTCTCTCTTTGTTGTTTTCCTTTTCATAACTTTTTTTTTATTATTATTTCACTTCGTTTCCGTTATTAAACTGTTCTTATCTCAGACCATTAATTTTACTTTTTTCCTGGTTTTCTCTCCATCCCACTGGGCAGGGAGTGAGTGAGCAGCTGTGAGGTACTTGGTCACCAGTTTGCATTGAGCCATTTCAGTCCTTCTTGGTGTCCAACATGGAATACAAGGAGTTGAAATAAAAGTAGATCTGATCAGAGTGTCTTAAAATAAATTTACTATAGGAGCTCATTTTATTGGCATAATAGTCACTGATCACAATGTTGGCTGATTTGCTCTCAGACTTGTTAGGAGACTTGTAGGACCTAACATCTTACTTGCTCCCCTTTGTGCTTGTTATCAGCTCTGGAGTCTGGATCAAGGGCATCACCTGACTGCACTGTGTAACACTGAGGTAGAAGGATTTAATTTTCTTGCACTATGTTGACTACTCAGTTTTCTACCTTTTACTTCTTTAAATATCAGCAGTCAGTGAAGCAACCATATGAGTCAGATTAATCTTCAGCATTTACCAGGTTTGTAGCCAAGCTGCAGCATTTCCTGTTCTTCCTCAAAAAGGCCTTGAGTGTAAGAAGAAAGTTTCGTACCATCTGAAGGTTAATCCATGCCTGTGTGGTGTCAGGGAAAAGTTTATGAGGACAAATCATCACCAGTCTTGTTTTGAGGCAGTGGATCACAAAGTTTCTCTGGTATAAGAACAGAACACACACACTAACATCACATCGAAGTCACCTCTTTCATACTATCTGCTTAACTCACCCACCCTTTCATCTTCATTTACATAACAAATAAACAAGCTGGTGGCATTTTGCCACAGGTAGTTGATAGAGGAAGCACTTTTCTCCCGTGATGCAGCCAATCCATGATCTTCTCCCTCATACAAAGGCCTAAAGAAAGATAGGTCCAAGAGCAGTGTTTAATAAGAGTGGTACAAAATTAATCCCATCTATCCTACCACAACTTGAAATCACCCATTAACTCCATTGTGTCCAAAGCCAATTAACAGTGCAGGGTATTTGCCATCTGTTGCAGTGTGATGTGCAGCCAGAGGAGAAGGCAATTTTTAATTCTCCCACAGGTGGTTCTGTCATAATTGTGAATGTGATGTTAACTCAGCTAGCCCAAAGCCAATTATACTAAGTTAAGAAAATTAAGCTTTCCTTTCTAGAAAAGTCTCTATCACACTCTCATGAGCAGTTGTCCCAAGAGCTGTTCCCTGTCCTCTGTGCTGTAGATAAAATTCATGCTGCAGACAAAATGTACCTACGGCAACACCACTACTAAGAGAGCCTCTGAGGACCATCAGAAAGCAGAGTCTAGAGGGACCAGGCAGATTAGTGAATCAAGAGATGTTCCATCCTAACCTATCCTGTGACACACCACCCACTGCTCACCTGCATGTGACACCAGAGGTGCCATTCCACACAAAGCAGATCCATGCCCATCCTCTTCCCAGAAGCTGTGAGTGAAATCAGTCTTTTCAACAGAGGTTGAAATTGGCCAGTAGTGCATGAATAGAGACCTGCTTCAGTCAGTAATCTAATGCAGGAGTAAACAAATGGAGTAAACAAATTCAGCATGTCATCCAGACCACCAGAAAGTCTAGAATCACAGAATCATTGAGGCTGGAAAAGCCCTCTGAGCTCCTCAAGCCCAGCCTGTGAGCTAACATTACCCCATCAGCCAGATCAGGGCACTAAGGGCCGCATCCAGTCTGTCCTTAAACATCTCCAGGTGTGGAGACGGCACCACTGCCTTGACCAGTCCATTCCAGGGTCTGATCACCCTTTCCATGAGGAAGGCTTTCTAACATCCAACCTAACCCTCCCCTGGTGCAGCCTGAGGCCCTGCCCTCTTGTCCTGTTGCTAGTCACCTGGGAGAAGAGTTGGGGAGAGGGAGAAGGTCCTCCCAGGGTCTCTTCTTCTCCAGACTAGACAGCCCTACCTCCCTCAGCCTCTTCACATGAGAATTTCCTTTCAGTTCCTTCTCCAGCTAAGTTTGCCTGGCAGTTCTGAACTTTCTGAAGCTTTCCACTACAAGAAGTCATCTATGAGCCTACCTGGCAATGACATACAAGCTGTGGCTGCTCATGAACCACCCTAACTCAAACAAAGCGTTTCAATCTCTGGAATGGGTCACGCTCAGCATGGCTGCCCAGTGGGGAAGAGCCTAAATGTTTGTCTGTATCCATCTACCTTCACAAGATGTACATGCAGAATGTGCTCCTCCATTTCTTCTGGATGGATGGTTTCACAATGCTGTTCATCATTTCCTGAAGATTTCAGGTCCCTTGGCTCTCAGGACTGCACACATTGTGCCTCCAAGAGGCATCCATTTGCCTCATGTCTGTGCCAGCACCGAGGTTAACAGCAGCCCCTGTGAAACAGGCTTTAAAAAGTACAAATCTGAAGTAGTAGTGAGAAAAAACTATTTGTTAAGACACACAGTGTTATTTTCCTGTGGTTAATTTATTAATTTTTTTTCAGAACCAGATAACAAATGGCCCAGCACTGACTACCAAACACTAATCTGCTCATGTCATGAGTACAGAAAGCAAAGCTCCAGTAGTTTAAGCTGAGAATTAATTCAGCTGCATGGTCAAAACAAAAGATTATGTTCCTATTTTAATTACACACAGTGATGTTTACCCCTCTCATTCCATGTCAGCAAAAAATAAGTGAGAAAAAATTAAACACCATAGTACTACCTAAAAACATACCCCAAGGAGGAAAGAATCAAAGAGTCACAGAATCAGTCTGGTTGGAAAAGACCCCTGAGATCATCAAGTTCAACCATCTACCCTACCTTACAAGTTCACTCCTAAACCACATCCCTCAACATCTCATCAAAACAATCTTTAAATACAGTGTTGTGGTTTGAAAATTGCTAGCGTTTTCAAACATACATGCAGAGATGGTGTCTCAACCACCTCCCTGGGAAGACCATTGCAGTGCCTGACCACCCTTTCCATGAAAAATTTCTTCCTAATGTCAAGTCTAAACGTACCCTTTTGTAGATTGAACCCATTCAGTCTTGTTCTGTCGCTAATTGTTTGTTAAAAGAGACCAGCAACAACATCTCTACAGCATCCTTTCAGGTAGTTGTAGGGAGTGAAGAGGTCTCCTTTCAGCCTTCTCTTCCTCAAACTGAGGAGCTTCAGCTGTCTCAGTCTTTCCTCACAAGTTTTATACTCCAGGGTCTTCACTACTCCAGCACCTCCACACCTCTCTTGTTTTCAGGTGCCCAAAACTGGACACAACACCCAAGATGTGGTCTCATCAGTGTCAAATACAGGGGGAAGACAACCTCCCTACTCCTACTGGACACACTATTTGTAATAAAATCCAGGATGCCATTGGTCTTCTTGGCCACTTGGACACACTGATGGCTCATATTCATCTCCCTGTCTGTTAAAATCCCCAAGTCCCTCTCTGCCAGACAGCTCTCCGGCAACAGCTCCTGAAGCCTGTAGCACTGCAGGGGGTTGTTGTGGCCCAAGTGCAGGCACTTGGCCTTATTGAAGCTCCTGCCATTAACATTGGCCCATTGCTCCAACCTATCCAAGCCTCTCTGAAGAGTCTCCCTACCTCTGGTAGATGAACACTCCCACTTAACCTAGAGTCATCTGCAAACTTAATAATGATACACTCTATATCCTTATCAAGATCATAAGTACAGATGCTAAACGGAGATGGTCCTTAGCCCTGAGGCACACCACTTGTGACAGGCAGCCAGCTGGATTAAACTCCATTAACCATCACTCTTTGGGCCCAGCCATTCAACCAGTGTTTTATCCAGTGGACTGAATGTTCATCCAAGCCATGAGCAGTCAGTGTATCAAGAATTCCATGAGGAACAGTGTCAAAGGCTTTTCAAATGTCCATGTGAACAACATCCACAGCTTTTCCCTTATCCAATAGTCGGGTCGTCCTGTCATAGAAGGACATCAGGCTCTTCAGGCAGGACCTGCCTTTAATGAACCAATCTTGACTGGGCCTGATACCCTGTTTGCCCTGTATATGAAGTGTGATAGCCCTTGAGATGATGTATTCCATGACCTTCCCTGATACCAAGGTCAGGCTGATGGGTCTATAAGTTTCCCAAATCCCCCTTTCTGCCCTTCCTGTAGATGGGTGTTACATTTGCCACCTTCTAGTCCATTGGGACCTCCCCAGCTAAGCAGGATTTCCAGTACATAATGGAAAGTGGCTTGGTGAGCACATCTGCCAAACGCTTTCAGCACCCTTGGGTGCAACCTATCTGGCCTCTTATATTTCTTTATATCTAAGTGGTGTAGCAGGTCACTGACTTTCCAACTGTGATGGCCTTAGTTTTCTCTCCCTCTCTGTCTACCAACACATGTGGTCTGTTGTCCAGGGAACATTGAGTTCCACTGCTAAAGACTGAGGCAAAGTAAGCATTGAGCACCTCAGCCTTTTCTGTATCATCTGTTACTAGGTGAGGGTGACAGAGTCCTGGCACAAGCTGCCCCATATATGCAGCTGAAAACCTCAGCACTCAAAAGTTTGGAGTTTTTAAAGTATTCTGGATGAATGTAATTCAAATCAGCAGAAAACCTTCACCAGCCACAAAGACTCACTCTTAGCACACACTTAATACAATTGGAAGGTCATTATGTGGTACCTGTGAACAGCAATTTCAAAGGTAGAAAAACAAGTTTTGTAGGAAAAATTAAAATCTCTTATTTGTGAAGAGATAGAGACCTGCTGGGCTGAGAGTATTTTCCTTAGTTACAATGAAAGGCAGAAATACCCGCTCTTACACAGCTGTCTGCAGACAAGTTCAAGGCACAAGTGATAGAAGAAACTATTAAAAGTTGTAGGAAATCTCTTGAAAAGTGACATGAACAAAGGAAGAGTTAATTGGAAGAAATACTCTACACAGTGGCCAAGTCTGTATTATCTTCTCCCACTTCACATTTGCTCCTAACCCGTAAAACTAAAAAGAATAAAGTTCACTCTTTTTAAGGGAAAAAATGAAACAAAACAGAATAAACTTAGGAGAAATTTCATAGGGAAAAAGTATCTAAAATTCAGACCAGAACAAGCTTCCCAGGGAGGCCATTGGGTCACCATCCCTGGAGGTGTTTAAAGATTGTTTAGATGTGGTGCTTAGAGGACCTTGGTAAAGATATAGGTTGGCCTTGATGATCTCAAGGGTCTTTTCCAACCTACAGATGGAAAAGTTGATTCTGTGAAAAAAGTGGTCAGAAGACAAGGAAGAATTTGGAGTGTTGAGACCTAAGCAAGGGAATCAAGGATGCTGGAGACAAAACAAGGATGGGTGACAGTCTGAGCAGAGGAGGAATGAGCTTTGAGCATTGGTTAGGAGATACGTGACAGCAGCTGAAATGAAGGGCAAAGAGAGGTTGATACGGAAGCCAGAAAAGGCACCAGTATGAGATGGAGACAGCTGTAAGAGGGAACAGGGGAAGAAAGAACGTGGCAAGAGTGGGTAGGCCAAACGGATGAGTCTGGGAACCTGTACCAATGAGTTGAAAGCACAAAGAGAAAAATGCAGTGAAACAGAGAGAAGTGAGAGGTAGAGAGCATCTTTCACATGGTTCTAGCCCTTGTTGCAGGGAGATAATAACACTCCAAGCAAAACAAGAGACACAAGAGTGGAGATTAGCAGGAAAACAGAAGTTACAAATTGCTTTTACTGATTGGAAATCTCAGTAAAGAAACAGTTGAAACAGCTACAGGAAGGCAAACAGGCCTTGAACAAGATAATAAGCAGGATTCCATCCATTGTAGAGGTCCAGTTTTAGAGATTAGGAAGCAGAAGGCTGGTGTTTTGGAATGCTGACCAGAAGACAGCGTTTTTGCAAGCGTCTCTTCAAAGGGAGAAGACTTAATTTACATGTGGAGAGGGCAGACCACTACTACATATTAGGCGTATTAGGAAATCTAATGAATATGTATTATTGTACAACATATAATCATGGTTTTGGGTCCAGTTTGGTGCACACGTTCTGGAGAGGTATGAACCCTGTGCACCCACTAGCAAATAAATTACCTCCTCAAAAACTCTAAACAGAGTTCTTGGGTTATTTCCGTGCATCAAATCTCTGCACACATAATAGAGGAGAAACACAAGGGCCTGGCGAGGGAGAAGACAGAGCTGGAAGAAGGAAACATCAGACTCACAGCAGAGAGAGCAGCATCAGAAAGGAATATGTTCCCTGATGTCCTTCACACAGCAAGAACAAGGTCCAGGATTACTCAAAGCTGAGAAAAAAAATCACAGTTGTTGACAGCACAGCAGCACTGATCTCTGCTCTTCTTCTCCACCACCACGTTGATAGTCCTCAGGGCCTCACGATGGTTTGTCATAATCCATTTTTCTGTCCTGTACTCATTCTTTCTCCTCTCAATCTGGTGGCGGCAGCAGTGGCAAAGGCATGTTGAGCACTGTCCTCTCCAGCTCTGCAGTAGGTGGCTGGTGAGGAGAAAGAGCCAGTGGAGCTTACATAGAGGGAGTAAAAGGTTTTTGATAGTGAGAATGTAACTCTCTCCTCTTCTGGGCCACTCAGATACAGCAGGTATGACTGCTTACTCATTTGAAGCAACTGGTATCATCCACACTGAAGAGGCAGAGAGCTTATCACCATCAGTCATGACAGAAAGCACACAACAGAGAAGAAAATGGATGATAATGGACTGCTGTAGGACATAGGGGTTGTCAGAAATACTCCTGCTGAGGTGAGGCATGAGGGTCTGCTCTGAAGGTGGGGATGGAAAGTGAACACACTGCAGCTTTTCCTCACAGGCACTCACTTCATAATGGAAAGGAGATGACTGCGGGGAGCAGCCACACACATCCCAAAAAAAACCTCTCCGTGAATCTCAGCATTGTTTGTTCTGTGTTTGGAGAAACTTTCTGGGAACAGTCTATAGAATAACAGGATCTGAGTATCATTTCCTGTTGAATCAGGATGCAAAAAAAGTTGCAATTTACGGAGCAACCTAAAATTACAGGTCTGTTAATAACTGATGAAATTAATGCTAAGAAGGTGAAATCTGCTAGAAAGGTAAAACCTGCTAGAAAGGTGAGACTGTGGCCATTGAGACCCACATTCTTGGTTTGATACTACAGAAGAACAGAGGTATTAGGGGGTTTTTGAATGTTTTTCACTTGGGATATCTGTTTGCAAACCAGATATGCACTGGAACAGGAGAGTAAAACAATAAAATTGAAAAACAGCCTTTTTTTTTAATCCAAGTACTTTCTCAAATGGCACGGAGAACTTTACACAGGCTAAAGCACCCTTTACATTTAAATTCTGAAGGCAACGATATTTCCCAATCTCATCCAGCAGTCAGGTCAGGTACTGCTGAGTCAGCCTAGTTCTGGGACTTTCCTTGCTTGTTAAGACTGCACAAACTTTGAGATGTCGTTATTCTGCCGCTGAGGCATTGTGAAAGAAATTCATCTTGCTGATTTACTGTAGCTCAGAAGTAAAGGTTGAAAATTCCTAAGCATCATGCTTACTGTCTTTAAATCCAGACTTGAAATGCCAGTTAAATTGCAGAAGAGGTTTCTCTTTCATGCTATGCTATTATTTCTCTCGGGTTCAGGTAACCTCACAGTTATCTGAGGATTCAGAGACAGTGAGTTTCATAAAACATTGACATCTAATTCTGTTTTCTGCAAAACCAATGTGGAGAGTCAAGCCTGTTGTACTGAGGCTTACACCACCACCAGAATTAAAATCTACAGCTTCCAAAATCATGACTAATAGAATGTGTTGAGTTGGAAGGTTCAAAGGTCATCCAGTCCAACAGACCCGCCTGGACTTGGTCTAGATGATCCTTCTGTGGCGGGGGCGTTGGACTGGATGATCTTTCGAGATCGCTTCCAATCCCTAATGCTCTGTGACATCTCTGAGGAGAAAATTGCCCAGAGCCCCATCCAGCCTGACCTGCAGTGGCTCCAGGGATGAGGCCTCCACCACCTCTCTAGGCAGCCTGTTCCAGGAATCCCTCACCCTCAAATTCAACTTTTTCCTCATGTCCAGCCTAAATCTACCCTTTTTCAGCTGCAAACCATGACCCCTCATCCTATTGTTCCCTGCCCTTGTGAACAGTCTTCCCCAGCCTTATTACAGGCTCTGGTCAAGAAGATGAGCTGTGCTTGTGTTATGCAGAAACCCTTCAAGTGCTAAGTTGTACATCTCACAGATGTTGCTCACATTCTGCTTCCAGTGATGATGAGTGCATTAAGGACCCAAAATAATGTCTTCAAAGGGACGTTATGGCCTACGGAAACCAAAGGAAAACATGATCCTCCTCCGGAAATACACTGGCAAGAAGGGGAAGGAAGAGTGAAGAAAACTGCATGAGTGAAAGGAAATGTTTTATACAGAAGATGGCGAGTACAAACCAAGCATGAATAAATTTAGATCAGAAATGTGAATACAGTTACAGAAATAATCTTCTGGATGGCCTGCCTTATAGAAATTTTTGAGAAAACAGGAATAAAAAGAACTCATCTGCTCAGAGTCTTTGTAGAAATGTGTTGCAGATGTGCTTTGCTCACAAGACAGAAGCAACAATATATTTATTGATATAAACCAGTGATTTAACAAAGTTTGACCAGTAAATGAGACTTTTTAACTGGATTCTATAGTGAGGTAGACTGGGTTGCTGTATGCCAGACAAAGCTGTAAGATGAAACTCCCGTTTAAAAGACTACATGTGCAAGTTAATCTCAAATATCATCTAAATCACACTTCCACATTTTGCATACTATGACTTACCAAAGATCTGTTAAGACAAGGAATCTCTCAGCCCTTTAGAGGAGTGTCCTTGACAGGGATGCCTGCCCAAGGGGAGATGCTGGTGTGCAGCAGAGCTCAAAGGGCTTTTGGTCTGCCCACTATTGATGGGGGTAAGATGATTGACTCACTCATATTTCCACACCAAACTTCCCTTGAGCTTATTGCTCAAGCCAGGCCTTGGCTATTGTGCTCTTATCTGTTTCTCCTGAATCGGTGCTGAGCAGGATGCCATCACGACACCTAGAGTCACTGTTACCGCCTCATTAGCTCAGAAGCAGAGTAGAGGAGATTGGGATTGTGTTGGTGGGGGGTGAAACACACTGTCACACTGTGTTCATGATACCACATCGACACTGTTGAGTTTCAGAATGACAGTCTTAATAATAAAAAGGTCTGCTTCCACCCTTTTCTGGACCATATTACCAGAAAAAAAATTAACATCACCACATTTTCGTGACCTTCTTGCATCTTTCCATTAATTCCAAATATCTGAACCTTGAAACCACTGGACATTTTTGAGGATGAAAGGTTGTGATTCAGAGCCTGAAGGGTTAGAGGAGCAAGTGGAGAGAACCGTGTTAACATTGTGATAGGTGCCTTCCGAGTGATTCGTGCCATTATGAGACAATAGAGGATTGTAAAGTGGAGAATGATTAACTAACACTATGGCCAGAATACTTTGTTACAGAATCGACACCAGGAGTCAACCCCACTCCAGAGCTGCTCTCATATCTAGCTGAAAGCAGCCTTGCTGCTAACCACAAAGTATTGTGTGAGCAAATCACCCGGGGCCTGTGTGTGTCAAGCTTGGGGTTACCTAGAGAACAACGGTGGGGAAGACGTCTTACGTCTTCCTTAGGAAGGAAAGAACATGTGCCTGAGAGACCGTACCTATTCCCCGAAATAATTTGTGTGAACCTGCCTATTTCTAGAATTAGGATTGAATATGTATTAGTGTTGGATATAAAAAGAAAGAACTGAGAACTTTTTGGTGTGCATCCAGGGTGGAGCCTTGTCTCCCCGGTGCACCCAGCGCTGTATAATTGTTTATCTTTTGCACCCAATTAAATTTTATATTGCTAAAAGACTTTAATTTGTGGTCATTTATCAGAACTTGGTGTTGCATGAAAGCGATGTGTTGGGTGGGGGGGGCAATTGGATAAGTTTCCTTAAGGCTAAACTCCTTTGAGTACTAGCCCAGTCCTCACAGATGGAGGCGCTAGGGGCGGCTGAATTTAAACCTTAATTCAATTGTCAACTGACAATGAGGATAAAATCCAAACTGGATTATAAAATGATGTGATTTATTGTTCAGAGCAACATTATATAGATTCTTTGGATTGTTGGAGACAGGATTAATTTGCAGAAACAGTGTGTGTCCGTAAGGGGTACAAAGTAGACACTGGACATAAAAGGGCTACAGTTACAAAGAAGTTGAAGGATGCAAATAAGTAAATGAACATAGGAGCAGTGCGGGTACAGGAAAAAAAAGGCTGAGTTCTTACCCACGGAGGTAGATCAGAGAGGAGGGGGAGAAGTCACTTGATGCCACTTTCAGTCCTTGGAGTCAGTTTCTGGGGTATCTTCTGTTACCCCTTTTCTCCTCCCCTTGCTTATTCCTTTTTTTTCCAGTCTGTAACCGACTGACTGTTTATATTTTTTTGTGTGTGTGTATCTGTGTGTGAAACATGAGTCTGTAGTCAAAACAACAGGTGTAGCACAAGCTGTCCCTGATGGGCCACTAGCTTAGCAGTGTTCCTGGGCTCCAAGCCGTTCCAGAGACATCCTTGTATCGATAGGAGATTTCCTGGGAAGGCCTCCACCTCCTGAGGCCTTTAGACAATGGATGAGTTAGCTCTGGCTGAAGACATCCCCTTTCATCGAGATCATGGTCTCATCTCCTCATGACTGTGCCCTTCTCATCGCGACTGTGCCTCAAGGCCACGGGCATGTACGGGACACTTTGTTGACCTGTTCTGTCTTCTTTTGAAAAAACTTTTGTTCCTTTTGCCACAACTGATGTAAAATATCATTAGTGTTTATTATCGCTGTCACTAGATCTTACAGCCATATGGAGGAAAGAATCTTTTAAAGTCAGTTTTATGCTTGCTACTGAAAAAAAGTCCACATCCCAGGAGACGCCGAAATAATGAAATTTCACTTCTCTCTTATTTTTTTTTCTGAAGAGTCATTATTCACACTACATATTAAACTCCTTTTCTTCCATTATTTCATCAGCTGTGTCTGTAGATGAAAAGCAGAGTAGCAGTAAAACATTAGCTACATTTGCTATTAAAAGATGACAATATGAATATTATTTAATTGCAAAAATAACCTAGCATGCATGGAAATGAATGCCTTTACTGAAGGGTCCATTTTGCATAATTTTTATTGGAAAAAAAATAAAAAGAGAGAAAATAGCTCCACATTGTACTGGATGTGTGTTGGAGTGCAAAGGGCTTTTACAGCCCAACATCAAATGCATTTTGTAGAAAAGAAGAATTGTGGAAGAATTATGCTCAGGCTCTGGTCATTACTAAAAGAAAATAAAAAAAACAAGTCAGTTATTGTCAAGATGATGTGTGAAAGCCCCAGGTGGTGGCAAACAGCTTAGAAAGTAATTATTGCCAGATTGGTCCTGCAATATTTCACAGAGGAAAAAGAGCTAAATGCACCCCATTTCTCCCTCACAAAGGGGAAAACTCAAGTTTTCTAAGTCTCTTTTTAACAAATCCTGTCTGTCACCCTGCTCTGCTCCCAGGATGTGTCCACAGCCCTAAGAGACAAAATTCCAGGGCAGTTAATGGCTGGGAGTTTCCCTGTCCTGTCTACACAAGGATCTGGGAAATCTTTCTCTCCTGACCACTTTGTGAGGTGAGAAGGTCTCAGGGCACAAACCCTACACCTCTCTTCTCCCCATCTCTGATTATTTCTGCTGCAATGGGCTCTGTTATATGTATTTTGGTGATTCATGTACTTTGTTTTTAGTGTTGTTGTATTATTATTATTTAAGTCCTCTTTGTTACGCCACTTTGGAAAGGTGTCTTCCCAGACACCTAACGAGACCAAAGGAACCTCATGCTAGAGGCATCTTCTAAGACACCTGAAGAGACCATGCTACAACAGAAAGGACCCTAACAACAATGAAAAGCCTGCATTCATTAAGAACTGTCCAATGGCTTCTTTCCAAAGAGGACACGTAGTCCAGTGAAGAGCCCACGTTGTTTTTCTAACTGACCAACGATGGACCATGCATGGGGTATAAAAGGGNCCAGATGTGTAACTCCCCCTGCTCATTCCCCATGCTGCGTGCCTTGGTGTACAGGCATCCAGGGAAGGAGCTGAGTGCTCTGACTTCACCCTAGGACAGTGACAGGTCACCTGGTTTTCATTAAGACCACAGCTCTGTCCCACTGGTGCTCGCCCATCAACGATCCCCCCCACCACCACCCCACTCCAGTGGCAGTGAATCAATGATCTGTTTCAGAAAATAATTTACTGAGAAACTGGTTTTACAAAACAAATACATTTCATAGAATCATTAAGGTTGGAAAAGATCTCCAAGANCAGCTCCATCCAAGGAAAACTAAAGGGACCGTTTGCTGCCTGCAAAGGTTTTTGTCTCCTCTCATACTAAAGAGAATCAGACTATAAGCATCCTTCCATCTATTTGTNTTCCAGTCCAACTCTCAACCCAAGACCACCCTTCTCACCAGACCACATTCCGCAATGCCGCATCTATCTGTTTTTTTAATCCCCTCAGGGATGTCCACTCCAACACCTTCCTGGGTAAGATATTGAAGACCAGATCCTATTTCTTTTCTTTCCAGGTGTCCTACTTTCCTTATAAATAACTGAAGAGCTGGAAAGTTTACCTGCAGAAAGTTTTTTAAGTTAGGAGAATGGTGATGGTCCAGAGAGCTCCTGTGATGCTCCCTCTGTGCACTTTTCCTCCAGCAGTACAGTAAAGAATCATAGGATGTACTCAGCTGGAAGGGATTTCTAAAGCTCATCTAGTCCAACCCCATGAAATAAGTACACACTAGACCAGATTGCCCAGACCTCCATCAAGCCTGACCTTGAATGAATTTTCACAACCACCCCTGACAAGCAGAAACATGGTCTACAGAGCAAAGTGAGTAAGGCTTGGCAGAGTTTAGTTTGAGGGTTTTTGTACAGCTGCATTTACTGCCTTAAGTCCTAACCACTACTGCTTCTGCTGAGTTGGTGTCCTGGTTCAGATTATTTTGTGCTGATTTGGATTCTTCAGTGTCACTAAAACACACAGAAAAACCAGGAACAAGTATTAAAAGTAAAGAAAAAGAAGACATTTTATTAACAGAAAGTAAAGAAAGAGTTTAAAGGCAAAATATGGCTGAAGGCCTCAATCCACTTCTTCCTCCCACCACCTTCTTTCTCCTCTTCCTACAGATGTGCTGCACTGACTGACACCGATGCCTAGACACCAATCTTTTCAGATTGGGATATAGAGGAGAGAGAATTGTCTTGTCGGGCCTCTTCACAACAGAGATCAGAAGAAGTCAAGATAGAGTCTGAATGCCTGAAACTAAATGCTCTTCCACATTCCAGAAATTCTTCTGGTTGAATAGGATTATGGGAAGGGATATTGAGCTGTTCCTTGTCACCTGGCCCATGAGTCCTATGAAATTAAGGTGGCCTAAGATCACTCCACAACAGCTAACTTGAGCACAGTACTTTAAAATATTTGCTCTGCTCATCAGCAGTTTGAAAGCTAAGTTTCCACTTTGCAAGAGATGCTGATGACCCCAAGATGAGCCTACACCAGTAAGAGAAAGGACTAGAGGAACCTTCAGCCTTCCATGTCTTTGCTTCAGTCAGCACCTGCTGCCCCATGTGATGTGCAATGACCATAACACAGCACCAAAAGAGAACCAAACCTACTTATTTATCATACAGTGGTTATTAAGGGTAGTCAGGCCCTGGAATGGGCTTCCCAGGGAGGTGGCTGAGTCGCCATCCCTGGAAGTGTTTAAAGATTGTTTGGATGATGTTTTGAGAGATGTGGTTTACAAATGAACTTGTAAGGTTTGCGTAGATGGTAGGACTTGATGATCCCAGAGGTCTTTCCCAACCAGAGTGATGCTGTGATCACGTCAAACCTTCAGGTCAGCTACAGAATTCCACTGCCAGTTGCACCGACAGCCCCAGGACACAGAGGCTCATGCTCTTTTCTTCTTGTATTTATTTTCCTAGTGATTGTTATTTAGTTCACTCATGCAGAGCTCTGTTAGAATCTACAGCAATTGTTTCTTAAATTCATAAGCCTTGAATTGTGAAATTCAAGATAGCCCCAAAAAGGCTTTCAGCTTTGGCTTGTCAGACTTTGTTTGAAATTATTTGGTAAAACAGCTGATTAAAGGCACAGAAATAGAAAGCTTTTAATTATTTTGTTCTCCCCAAATACATTTGATTAATCTGATGCAAAGGAATTTTCAGGCTATTAATTAAGCTAACTTAATTATGCTTAATTAACCATATTTCAATTAAGTATAATTAATTATGCTTAACATTAAAATATTATTAAACCTATTGACCTTATCAGTGTGTAAATATAAGTCACTTGCAGGGAAACTAGGAGATGTTGCATTTCCTAGCCAATTCCAAAGGAAACTGGCCATAAATCCAGCAAAAACATCTTGGTATCTCCTTGCTCTCAAAACATGATTTTATTTTCTCTCCATAATATACAAATAAAATAAGTTCTATAATATTTAAAATAGCTAATACATATACAACAGCTAATATAAAAATACATATATTTGATAATATTTATTTATGTATGTTATATAAAAATATATTAAAACAATAAAATACAATAACATAAATATAGAAGAATAAAATATTTGTTGTTGCTTTTGGGAGCCACATAGTAATAATTTATTTTTTTAAAAATACAATTTATTCAGAGCCAGACAATTATTGATTGTGTTGCTTTGAGCCACTGAAGATGTCCATGCAGATCTACTCTTCCACATTTCATTGTGTAATCGCAGAATCACAAAATCATTAGGGATTGGAAGGGCCCTTGAAAGATCATCCAGTCCAATCCCTTTGCAATAATAAAGTTAATCAGGCTGTGTGGAGATGACACTGCCATTTACACCTCTACACATCTACATGTTTTTGAACACCTCCAGGAATGGTGACTCCACTACCTCCCTGGGCAGCCTGATCCAGAACAGACAGATATCCCCAAACAGAAGAATATCAGTCTCTCTCACCGTGACCACAGAATCATAGAATCATTAGGGATTGAAGACAACCTCAAAAGATTGTGTAGTCCAATCCCCCTGCCACAGCAGGATCACCTAGACCAAGTCACACCGGAACACATTTGGGCAGGTTTTATACGATGATTCAGACCAGGATATATAGTTTTAGATTTAACTCTCACTGAGAAGATAAAATGCAATTGGCATCACATGAAAGGACAGGGCTTGGGAAGCAGAACTCCAAGTATCACACAGCTAATGAATGGAGATATTCTAGCCCTTGTGGGACAGAAGCCATGGGAACAGAACATGGAGACTTAGAAGGAAGGTTACAGTTAGCCAAGCAGCTAAACACTGAAGACAGTCTGGACCACGAGACCACAACCAAGGATATGAAACCAAGGACTCAGCAAATCTTACGACATCATATTGTGTAAGGCCTAGATGTTATGTTAGGAAGTTTTTGTGACATTGTGTGGTCAGAACAAAGTATGCTTGTCTGTATAGTAATGGATTTTAGACCAATAGGATGTTTGAGTAGCTGTGCTAACTGCATATGGACAAATTTAAGAACCAGTCAGCTTGGAACACACTGTTAGCCTAATTCTATATAAACTAATGTCTGGATACAATAAACGGACATTTGCTTGCATCAAGCTGAGTCTCGTTTCCAATTGTGTCATCACACTGCTAAGTGCATTTCGAAAGTCCGAAGTTACATGTGAAAGGGAAGACAGAAGCCACTTCAAATCTGCAATGCTGGGAGAAAATCACGCCTCTTCATGCATCCCTCCCCTCCCCTCCCCTCCCCTTCCCTTCCCTCATAGGTGGTGCATACCACCTTACTGGAAGCACTACAAAACTTGTGATGTTGAGTCACTAATAAATGGAAGTACTTTGCTAAAATTTGTAGCTCTTCAATAATTTTGAGTTGATCTAAAATGCTCTTGCTTCAGACTATAAAGCCTTTCTTAACCACTGCATGAGCATAAAAGGCACATCATCAAAATGACGGTAATCAGCTCCTTCAATCCCAGGTTTGAAATTTTTCTGTATCTTTCCCTTTTCATTTGGATGATTCACCAGCATGCTAAAAAAAAGAAGATGTGGTCATAAGGATGTAAGTTAAAAAGAAAAAAAACAACCCATCCTTTCTCTGGATTCCTCTGTAATCAAAATGCAAAAAACTTCAAGGATAAAAGGAATTCAAAGTCTTCTTATGCGACGTTGGCTGAGGCACATGAACTTCTATTGTTTTTAAAATGTCTATCCCATCAACAAGAAAAATATAAGCAATGCTAAGGCTGAAGTCTCTCCAGAGATTTTCCTTTAGTAGCAAAAATGTTTTACAGTCAGGAGAAGATGTACACTTGCAGCAAACGGCAGCCAGTACTGAAAATATGTTAACAAACACATTAAAGTTAATGTTTTGTTTCCTGTAACTCAGAGCACACAGCAGAGAGCAGCACTGAATTGTCTAGGTCAGGTGTTCCTAACTAGGAGGTTGTGTGAATAATGAAACAAAAAAAGCATTGGTGTGTGTGGGAAATTTCAGAAGAACTCAGAGAAACAAAGAAAACATTCAGGTTTTTAAAAATCTATTAGAAAACCTCAAAACTCTCAAAGAAAACATGAGAACAAGACTTATTCATTTCTGATTTCCACAAACAAAAGCAGTATCATAAGAAAACAGGAGTTTTGCCAATATTATTAATTTAATTCACTAGTATCTTAGTCCCTTGAACAGAATAGTCTTTGGGATTTTTATTTTTGCTAAGGCACCACCTCACTGCTGAAGTACAAAGGCATTTGCCAAATAAACGTATTTCTGCAAACATCATCATTGCACAAATCCTCCTGCCTCTGTCCTTGGGAACGGACCTGAAGGGAGATGTCCTGATGAAGCTTTATAATGCAGCAACATGATTTGGTGCATAAGAAACCTCACACTTAGAGGATGGGAAACAACAGAGATGACTGCAAGGGAGATAAGATGGAACTGGGAAAAACTTTCGTAGAACTAGGAGAAGTAGCTTCTGGGTTGGTGTTCTTTTACTGCTTTCCCCCTTCCTCTCTCCTCCTGTTTCATAGGAAAATAAATTATCTGATAAATTATCAAGAGGATGGGGGAAAGGGTTACAGACTTGAAGACGGGAGATAGAGTTTGGACATGAGGAATAAATTCTTTGCTGTGAGGGTGCTGAGATGCTGGGACATGTTGCCCAATGAGTAGTGGCTGCCTCATCACTGGAAGTGTTGAAGGACAGGTTAACTGGAGCCTTGAGTAACCTGAACTAGTGAAGGTGTCCCTGCCTGTGCAGGGGGGCTGGAACAAGATGATCCTTAGGCTCCCTTCCAACCCTGGCCATTCTACAATTCTGTGAAACTAGATCAGCACAAATTAGCAAGGTGAGACAATTGTGAACTAAATGGGCAAGAGATTAATGACTAAGATGAGAGGGCACCAGCCCTTCTGTAGGCCCCTTTCAGATGCTGGAAGGCCACAAGAAGGTCACCTGGGAGCCTTCTCTTCTCCAGACTCCGCAGCCCCAACTCTCTCAGTTTGTCCTGATAGGAGAGGCGTTCCAGCCATCTGATCATCCTCGTGGCCCTCCTCTGCACTCACTCCAGCATTTCCAGATCCTTCTTGTAATAAGGGCTCCAGAACTGGATGCAGTACTCCAGGTGGGGTCTCACCAGAGCAAAGTAGAGGGGGAGAATCACCTCCCTCGAACACTTTATACCCTCTAGAACTTCCCTCTTTATGTTTCTAACTTCACTGTGGTCTAATATTTACCCACTACAAAAACTATTCACATTGCTAATCCAGGTTCATGGCAATTTTGTTTGTTCAGCAGCTGAAACCTGATTTCAAAAGCTTTTTAATTGAATGACCTGCTAGAAGCCTGTTACAGTGATTTCATTATTTCAACATTTCCTAAAGGAAAGGCCATTTGCATAGTGACCATTTTTCATGTGTACCAGCAGCAGCTGTTTCTTGGCATTCAGCTTCTACCCCTCCTTCCCTCCCATCCTTGCATTTCATTTTCTACCAGGTACCAGACAGGCGAAAGACACTGGGACCATGAAATCTAGCCAAATATTTTTAAAATAGAGTTCAAAGTGGAATTTAAAAGTTAATACTAGGTAATCCCACAGCTTTGCCTTATTTTTTCTTGCCTTCACACCATAAAACTGCATAAGGTCCTCAAACCAGAGTATGCCACGGCACATGGGGGAAAATTTGGGGAGAAAATCTATGAGAGGCCTCACAAAGGACAGAGAGGCAAGTTCCACGTGAGTAGGAAGCAACTTGGGACTGAGGAGAGGGACTTGGGGGTGCTTGTGGACGAAAAGCTCAACATGAGCCAGCAGTGTGCACTTGTGGCCCAGAAGGCAAACTGGATCCTGTGCTGCATCAAGAGAAGTGTGGCCAATAGATCGCAGGAGGTGATTCTCCCCCTCTACTCTGGAATAGGTTGAGGCCCCATCCCTGGAGGTTTTTAAGGCCAGGCTGGATGAGGCTCTGGCCAGCCTGGTCTAGGGTGGGGTGTCCCTGCCCATGGTGGGGGGGTTGGAACTGGATAATCAGGTGGTCCCTTCCAACCCCAAGTGATTCTGATACCATAACTTCTCCAGTGAAGTGATCCTGCTGTGGCAGGGGGATTAGACTAGATGAACTTTTGGGGTCCCTTCCAATCCCTAATGATTCTATGGTTCTAAGAGTGTGGACAAGAGTGTGGACAAGCGTGTCACAAGGATTTTCCTCATGCCAAAAACCAGGGGACTAATGTTGTGGTCAAACAGGTGAGTTTAATCACAGAGTCACAGAACATTAGGGATTGGAAGTGAACTCGAAAGATCATCCAGTCCAATCGCCCTACCACAGAAGGATCACCTAGACCAAGTCATACAGGAACATATCCAGGGGGGTTTTAAACATCTCCAGAGAAGTAGACTCCACAACCCACCTTGGGCAGCCCTTTCCAGTACTCTGCCACCCTCACTGTGAAGAAGGCCACCCTTCTCATTCACCTCAGTAACTTACCTTCAATGCACCAGTATTCTTCAGCCTCTGGTTGTCTGTCAGCCAAAACATTCTTTTTCAATGGTGCTTCTAAAATCCCAATACTTTCACATTGGTGCTGCTACCCAGCATTTTTATTCAATTACCAAGCAAAAAAAACATCACTAAGCACATCCAGTCTCTGCCAGGTTCACTTCCGTCTACAACAATATTTATTTCAATGTTCTGGCAATTTATTTTTTTATTAAATATACGAAACATTTTTAAGTGAAAAGCTCAGCATAGCCGTTTCCTCAGGTATAATATCCTGAGCCAAGCACAGAGCTTGGAAAAAATAAACCCTTTATATGTTTACACAGTTGAACCAAAGGAAAGAGAAGACTGATGACAGGATTGCAGACAATAAGTAAGATTTGAAGAAAGACATTTCATACAAGTAGCATATGCCCTGGCCACTTCAAAACACATTTTTCAGCATTTTGATGTGATGTTAACAGATGTTTCTTATTGGTTGAAAAGCTGAAATATTACTAAAGCCACTTAGGCAAATAATCCACCGTCTGGGTCACTTCTTTCTGCCCTGCTGAAGAGCTGCTCTGTTTAACACAGGTCTGCATCAGACACACAGGCAGCTGACTCTGGGCATACTTATTCCTATTTAACACCTTTCAAGGAAGACCACTTCCCTCCTGGCTACAGCTCTGCAACACAGAGAAAACATCTACAAGGCCTTTGTGTTGACTGGGAAGTTGAGAGAACAGAGATGAGAAGCATCGCATCAGTCAAAACCTGATTAAAAATTAGGATAATCCATAGAATCACTTTAGCTGGTTGAGACCTTCAAGGCCACCAAGATCAACCATTGGCCCAGAACTGCTAAGTCACCAGTAAACCATGTCCCTCATCACAGAATCACAGAACATTAGGAACTGAAAGGGACTTCAAAAGATTATCCAGTCCAATCCCCCTAACACAGCAGGATCACCTAGACCAAGTCACACAGGAATATGTTCAGGCTGGTTTAAACGTCTCCAGAGAAGAAGACTCCACAACCACCCTGGGCAGCCCATTCCAGTGCCTTGTCATCCTCACTGTGAAGAAGTTCCTTCTCATATTTATGCAGAACCTCCTATGTTCCAGTTTACAACCATTGTCCCTCGTCCTATCACTAGATGACAATGAAAAGAGCCTGGCTCCATCCTCCTGACACCCACCCTTCATGTATTTATAGACATTAATGAGGTCACTCCTCAGTTTCCTCCAAGCTCAAGAGACCCAGCTCCCTCAGCCTTTCCGCATAAGGGAGGTGCTTTACTTCCTTCATCATCTTTGTTGCTCTATGCTGAACTCCCTCCAGAAGCCCTGTGTCCATCTTGAACTGGGGGGCCCAGAACTGGACCAAATAGTCCAGATACGGTCTCAGCAGGGCAGAGTAGAGGGAGAGAAGAACCTCTCTCAAACTGCTAACCACCTCCCTTCTGATCCACCCCAGGATGCTGTTGGCCCTCTTGGCCACAAGAGCTCATGGTCAGCCTGCTGTCCACTAGGACCCCCAGGTCCCTTTCTCCTACACTGCTCTCCAACAGCTCAGTTCCCAACCTATACTGGTACCTGGGGGTGCTACTAATTCTGCAATGAGTCCTTCTTGTGTATGAGTTCAGAAAAACTCTGTTTTGTGTAGGTGCGAACATCAGGAACTTGTGGAGATGACAGAAACTGGAGGTTTCTGTGAAAGGCAGTGAAGCCGGACTTTACACACTTCCCCAAAAGGATTGATTTATATTGTGTGGTGACAGATGTATGATTTGTCTCTTGCAATAGCTCATTCTCTAAACCATTTCAGAAAAGCCACTTCTCTACTGTGAGTGACAGAAGATGATAAGTAATGTTACCACTGAAGGAGAAAAGGTACCAGAGCAAGAAGAAAGCTGGTTTTCTTTCACAGAATCATAGTCACAGAATCATAGAATGGCCAGTGTTGGAAGGGACCTCCAAGATCCTCTAGATCCAGCCCTCCTGAATAGGTAGAGACATCTCCACCAGACCAAAACTCCTCCTCTCTGCTGTAAGATACTTTTTTTTATGACAGGACTAGGGGGAATGGAGCAAAGCTAGAGATGGGTAGATTTAGAGTGGATGTGAGGAGGAAGTTCTTCATCGTGAGAGAGGTGAGAGTGGTGAGAGCCTGGAATGGGTTGCCCAGGGAGGCAGCGGAGGCCCTGTCCCTGGAGGTGTTTAAGGTTTGGCTGGATGGGGCTCTGGCCAGCCTGATCTACGGTGGGGTGTCCCTGCCCATGGTAGGGGAGTTGGAACTGGATGATCCTGTGGTGCCTTCTAAACGTCACTGACTGTATGACTTGGTCTAGGTGATCCTGCTGTGTCAGGGGGATTGGACTGGATGATCTTTTGAGGTCCTTTCCAATCCCTAATGATTCTATGATTCTAGGTTACTCAGGGCCCTATCCAACCAGGCCAAATCTAGAATAAAATCAACCATAAAACAGCACAGACATAAGAGGAAAAATAAAAAATGCTACGAGAGGTAGGCAGGGACAAACCCAAGAAAGCTAAGAATACCTAAGGGACAAGGGAAATGTTGATTACTTAATAGGGAAATTGAATAAATAAGCTACTAGAATGCTGCTTAATTAATGTGCTTTCTTTATTTCTCACAGTGGGAGGCCACCATACATAAGGGAAAGACTACCAAATACTAGGAAATGTTAGGACTGCTTGAAGAAGGCCACTGGTCAAAAGTGTCACCACTCAGTTACTGACACAAAGCTCATGGAGGACAAGAAATAAAAGACAGTAAAACAGCAATGTCCACCTCTATACAGAAAGTGGGGGGTAACTGGGGTTATTCATCCACTCAGGAGGACTTCAATACCCAGATAAAACCCCTGAACAGGTTCTTAATCAATCCGTAAACTCTGCAAGGGAAGAAACAATAATGAAAGCTAACACGGATCTGCAAGGACAGACCACATCAAGACAATCCAATTTCCTTCCTTCACACAACTGGCCTGGCGGGGAAGAGGAAGTAAGAGATGCTGTCTGTTTTGTCTCTATTAAGGTCTTTGAGATAATCCAGCAAGAAATTTTCATAAGCAGACTGGACTATATGGATTAAGCGTTCGAGGCACAGAGATGCCCACTAGGACATGATGCTGAAGAACCACTATGAGCATTTCACTGTTAGAGAAAAACAGAATGGGAGGATGTTTACATATATTTGTGTGCACTGCTGTGATGGCAGTTCACTTCAATATTTCCCTTAGCATCTTGGGGGTTGGACTGGATAATCCTCAAATGTCTCTTCCAACCCAGGCTGTTCTACAGAAAACACTCTGAAAATCTAAAAGAACCCAAATTACAATTAGTTTGAATTTAAAGTAAGTCAGACGTGTTGGAGAAATGGTCTAAAATGATTGTTTTTCTAAAGAAGAAATAGAGCATCATGCCAAGTACTACACGCAATAAACTGGAAAAAAGATCAAATACACAAAAAGAGGAAATTATTGTCTTACAGCAGTGCAGACTGAAAGGATCTGGCAGTCATTGAATACCCAGACAAGAACTGCCGCGATTGAGAGACTGGACACTGCTTGATGCAAGCAACATGTTCCTCTGTTTATTAGACATACAGGAGTTTCTTATATACGATTCGATACATGCTCTACAATAGCAGTGGTCAGCTAACAGTTTCAGTAAACACTATCTCGTGCTAACTAGCTACGATTATCACCTAAGCAAGCTACATATCAAAGCACACAATGGATGGGGAGTGTTATCTGCTGGAGCATTGTCTTAACAGTCTTGCTGCTCCGGGGGATCTCCCAGTATCTTGTTCCTGCTGTTAGCTAAAGAGTTTAGCTTCAGCAGGATGTAGCCCAAGGCTTTCGGCCCAGGAGCAGTAACATATTTCCAGTCATCATTTCATCATCAGACATCAGGTCAGCAGTGCTGTTGGATCTTTTGCAGACCAACAAAGAAACAGGCTTGCAAAACTGTTGAAGAATCACAGAACGTTAGGGATTGAAAGGGACCTTTAAAGATCATCTAGTCCAATTCTCCTGCCACAGCAGGATCTCCTAGGACAAGTTGCACAGGAGCATGGCCAAGCAGTTTTTAAATGTCTTCAGAGAAGACTCCACAACCCCTGGGAAACCCCTTCCAGTACCCAGAGTGTCACCCTCCCTGGGAAGAAGTTCCTCCTCATACTGATGTGGAACCTCCCGTGTTCCAGCTCACATCCATTGTCCGTTGTCCTATCACTGGATGACAATGAGAAGAGCCTGGCTCCATCCTCATGACACCTGCCCTTTCCATATTGATCAACATTCATGGAGCCACCCATCAGTCTTGTTTTTCTCCAAGCTGAAGAGACCCAGCTCCCTCAGCCTTTTCTCATCAGTGAGGTGTTCCACGCCCTTCATCATCTCCATGTCTCTGTGCTAGACTCTCTCCAGCAGTTCTGCGTCCTTCTGGAACTGAGAAACCCAGAACTGGACACAATATCCCAGATGTGATCTCACCAGGGCAGAGCAGAGTGGGAGGAGAACCTTTCTTGATCTACTAAGTATCTCCCTTCTGATTCGCCCCAGGATGCCACTGGCCTTCTTGACCACTAGTGCTCATTGCTGGCTCATGGTCATCCTGCTGGCCACCATTACAGAATGCAGATGCTACTAAGGGCAAAGTCTCCAATCCAGCTTATTAACCTGATAAGGAACCTGTGTATTATGACTGAAGCATCCTAAGTCAACTGCATCAGCTTACATGAGCTACCATCAGCTGACACCTCTTTCTCAAGCAAGGTTCAGATGAAAAACAGAGTTGCCAGGCAAGGGGGGAAGGACAAATCTCCAAACGAGGGTTTCTTGACAGTGGCACAAAAGTCTCAATAATAAAACCACAAAAAAGTTTACAATAATGATCACAATAAAGCACAGAGGAAAAGAACACAATGGTTCTTACCCCCAGACATTTGAAAGAGGAACCTTCACTTGGTAGCTCAGACTTGAAAACAGTGCGTGCAAGAGCAAGTCTCCTCCCACTAATAGCTTCTGCTGCTTGGGAAGCCAAAACTTGAACTCAGATCCTAAATGCCAGATCTCCATTCCTCATCTACTACTTACCTGAGGAACTCTTCTGCTCTATTTTTAGATGGTAAGTTGGATTCATAAAATTCATCATCACAAAAAAGTTCAAGTGCTGAAGACACACACCTAAATTTCCAAGAGTAATGGCCTGATTCCACCCTTGACACAGAGTTAATTCAGTATCTTTTAAAAAGATTTCCAAACACAGTTTTATTTTCTAAGACATCATCATGTAGACAGATAGACTGTAATTTTTATTTTCAATCATTTCACAGAATCTTTCAGGTTGGCAAGAATGAGTCCAACCATCAACCCTACTCTACAAGTTCACCCCTAAACTACATCTAATCCTCTCTTAAACTCATGCAGGGATGGTAACTCAACCACCACCCTGGACAGCCCATTCCAGTGCCTGACTCTTTGAAGAATTTCTTCCTGATGTCTAATTTCCATTTTTTTCATAGATGTCAGTTCAGTTGTATAATAAAATCTTTCACCACTTAGGAGGACCCTACAGAAGCCTTTTCAAACCTATGCAATACAGAAAATGACTACACATAGGCTGGGTTAAAAATCCCTTAAGTTTGTGTGCCTCTTCCTAGTCCTGTGGCCACCCAGACACAGCAGTACCAACACCAAAGGTTCCAAAATCCCAATCTTTAGAATGAAACTGAGCTAAGAAGTGGTTTAGTTGTTTGTCCCATGGCTCCTCTGCTTTTTGTTGATTAACCTTGTACGGAGAGTGATAACTTACTCATGCATAGCAACCTATAGAGATGATCACAGATCACAAAATGTTAATGTTACAGGTTGGAAGGGACCTCGAAAGATCATCCTGCTGGAGCAGGGTAAGCCTACAGTACTGTCTCAAGATGTCCTACATGGGGTTCAAACCCATGACCCTGGGAATTCAGAGTCCCATGCTCTACCAACTGAGCCAATGATACCTGAAGTCAACCCTGTGCAGAACTTGGTTCAAGTCAGAATGCAGTTAGTGATTCTCTCTCTGTTAAAATCACATTTTCCTATCCAGTGTCAGATTCCAGCTTCTCATTCCTGTTCCGTCTTCCTCTAAGATCAGAGTCTTTTCCTACAGTTTTTATTCCACATTAAGGTACTTCAGCCTCTGAATCCTGCCAAGTCATGGCACAGAGCTCTTCTCACATTTCTGCACAGAAGACATTAAATCCTCCACAATTTCCCCAGGTTTCCACAAAAGAAACAACACACAGCAACTCATCCTTGAGTTTTATGGCATTAGTCCTGCTTACCCCACGCTACACAAGTCTCCACCCACCTCTTTGTTTTCTGAGCCACATTTACTCCTCAACTCTCAGGTGGTTTTCAGCAGTGTCTATTGGATTGCTAATTATGGTGGTGTTCTTTCCTGTGGCAAACAAACTCCTTTCTGTGAACTGCAGCCTAAATCCCTTGATTAATGACTCACTGAACACAAGTTCTACATTCATTGAAACTCTGGTGTCAGATTTGTCACAAACACTGTCATGGGCTAGTTACTCGGATTCACTGAAAGCAGCTTGTAAATCTCCTGAAGATGCTTTGATTTCAAGAGAGACAATTTCACAGTGGCTCCACACTTCACAAACTCAGGAGCCACCTTTCATCTCCAAGACCCACCAGGGTTGCATCAATGGAAAAGCAAAACGATAACCCTCAGCAAACAGTGTTTTGGACAGGTCTCTCAACACTAACATATTAGAAGAGCAGGTTTGACTACAGAACAACATGTTTCCTTTTTTCCTGTGTATATTTAGAATACTCCTCTGAAAGAGGACATCACAGAACATTAGGGATTGGAAGGGATATAATCTAGTCTAATCCCCCTGCCACAGCAGGATCACCTAGATCCAGTCCCACAGGAAAATGCCCAGGCAAGTTTTAAATGTCTCCAGAGAAGGAGACTCCACAATCTCCCTGGGCAGCCCATTCCACTGCTCTGTCATCCTCATCATGAAGAAGTTCCTTCTCAAAGAGCGATCTTTGATTCATCCTTTTTGCAGTTAACTGGGCAAACAGATGGTTGTGCTACATCATCTTAAAAATGCTCCATAAAGCCTGAGTCAAACCAGCACTATCTCCATTCTTTTTTGAGCTCTGTCCAGACCAGAAGCGCAGGACAGGCACTAGTTGCTTGTCCTCTTGGCTGAAGAGTAACTCTAGGCCTTCCTTCACTACATGGGTAAAACACAATTTTAATTAGTGCTTGGGCTACTACATTGAGTCACACACACTGCACAGCTGGTCAGCTTTCCCCACTGAAGACCTTACAAATCAGTGATCCCAACGGGTTCAGAATCAAGACTTTACAAAAGCTTTGAAGGCTCACTTCAATTCCAGGAGTACACTGACAGAGTTTCACAGCAGCCTCCAGCTGCTTAGTAGATGAACGAGAAGAACAGACCACACCTTTCTGACAACCAGGGCTGTGGACTCCAGAGGGAAGGAAGCTCTTTCCACACAATGGATTGCCTGAGCTGTGCAGCACTGGAACACAGGTAGGAAAGATGCAGCAAAGTCAACAGCCCAAGTGAACACTAGCTGGCTCTGTTCAGTGCAGACCTAGCTGAGGTTCTTCTGAAGGTTAAACACAAGCTTCACAGGGCAAATAAATCCTAGAAAACAATATTGTGTTGGCACCCAGTGACAAACTTTGAAGCAGCAAACTGGTACCAACACATTTTCCAGAGTAGAAGCATAAAGCGTTGATGAGAATAGGCTGAGCTAAACATTCCCCTCTACTGCAAGGTCTTGGGGTTTGTAGAGTCTCAAGGCGCAATCAGCTTAAGGTTGCATGGAAACACACAGGGATGTCACTTCTGAGAAACAAAGCTCCCATCGTAGTTCATTACCTTCCTTCTACCCATTACTTTAATTTTATCCTATTATCTGAGATAGAGTGATCACTTTGCAGAGGTGATCTCACAGCTCAAATGCTTTGGGATATTTCAAATCCCCACTCCAAAAAACAAGCTGGGTCCTCTTCGGTCTTTGGTACGACTTTGGTTGAAATCAAGGTGCTTTCTCAATGAATGTTTTCACTGCTGCAGAGCTACCTGAGCAATTCTGATTGTTCTGCAATCATTCATCTGTACATGTTTCACACTTGGAAGGAAAAAATCCGTGTGTCACAAAATCATAAATAAAATAAAATAAATAAAGAACCCCCAAAAGTTACAAGATGTTATCACTTCAGTTCATTTCTGGGGCTGGATTAAAGATGAAATTAACAGAAGGGACTATATAATGTGTTTTTCACACACAGAAACACAGAACATT
Source organism: Rhinopomastus cyanomelas (assembly GCA_013400115.1). Classification (NCBI taxonomy): domain Eukaryota; kingdom Metazoa; phylum Chordata; class Aves; order Bucerotiformes; family Rhinopomastidae; genus Rhinopomastus; species Rhinopomastus cyanomelas. The sequence goes on from VXBP01002403.1 coordinate 30,358, forward strand.
AGGGATAGGAAGGGACCTCGAAAGATCATCTAGTCCAATACTCTTGCCAGAGCAGGATCCCCTAGATCAAGTAGCACAGGAACATGGCCAGGTGGGTCTTCTCCACCACCTCTCTAGGCAGCCCCTTCCAGTGCTCTATCACCCTTACCATGACAACGTTCCTTCACATATTGACGTGGAACCTCCTGCATTCCAGCTCATAACCATTGCCCCTTGTCCTACCATTAGATGGCACTCAGCAGAGCCTGGCTCCATCCTCCTGACACCTGCTTTTTCCATATTTATCAGTATTACTGGGGTCACTCCTCAGTCTCCTTTTTTCCAAGCTTCAGAGACCAGCTCCTTCAGCTTTTCCTCCTCAGGGAGATGCTCCACTCCCTTCATCATCTCTGATGCTCTGCATCGAGCTCTTTCAAGCAGTTCCGTCCTTCTGGAACTGAGCAGCCCAGAATTGCACATATCACTTTTTTAAAAGACAGGAGATAGAAACCCTTTGTAAGTGGCTTCCTATTACGAAAGATGACAGTCAAGAAGTGATAAACCCTGTGGGTATAGTAGGACACTCAGGATTTCCTCCACTCACTGTGGTGTAAGGCAGACGTTTTCCCTAGGAATTTAAACTGTTCCCAAGTTTGAAAGCTGAAACACTCAGAAATCAAAACATTTCTCAAATATCGCCTATCTCAGATCTGCAAGAAGTCCTTTTGTGAGTAAACTGCTACTCTTATCAGTTAGACATTATCTGCTTTTATCACAGAATCACAGAATATTAGGGGCTGGAAGGGAGCTTGAAATATAATCTAGTCCAATCCCCCTGACACAGCAGAATCCCCTACATCCAGTTGTACAGGAACATGTCCAGGTGGGTTTCAAATGTCTCCAGAGCAGACTCCACAACCTCCATGGCCAGCCCCTCCCAGTGGTCTGTCAACCTCATCATGAAGAAGTTCCTTCTCATATTGACATGGAACCTCCTGCGTTCCAGCTCACTCCCATTGCTCTTTGTCCTCTCACTGGATGCCACTGAGCAGAGCCTGGCTCCACCCTCCTGACACCCACCTGTCACATATTTATCAACATTAATAAGGTCTATTTATGACAGAAAAATGTTTATCCTGCTGCACCTCAAACAAGGAAGGGACAAACGGTCTGCTCAGCCATGTCTAAAAAAACATGAATTTAGGATCACACATAAACTGAGGAAGTTGGATCACCTCAAGCATTTTGGCAAACATGGAGATTCTGCACAAGCTGGTACCAAGTGGGATGCATCATACAAAATAAAGTGGGGAAAAAATAATCACACTGACAGACAATAAACATTTATTGATCTTTGGCTTTAGAAATTGTCCTATTTTAGATACGGGCAATACTATATAAAACGACGGAAGTTTTGAGTAAGTACTGTAGAACAGTCTATCCTTTTACAGTGCACAGATGCAAGGCATGCAGAGTACAGGTAGGGATATTAAAATCGTATATGAGCATCGCTGCTGCAGACATTAAATGTCTAACACAGACCACTGCTTTACAGAGGCGAGCGAGCTGACGAGGCGGTTGATATACAGCAGGTATCACAGTTTCTTCCAGATTTGCTGTGGTGTCATCATTAGCAACTAACAGATATAAATGTGATTTCAATAAAGTGTGCAGTATTAACAACAAAGTTAAATTATAACATTTCAACAAGGAAGGGGGGTAAGAAGGAACGGGGATTAAGAAAGTATGGTCTTGCTTCACTTTGCTGAGTTAAAGGAGTTTAGGCGTTTAGAACACAAACCAATACTCACTTTTTTCCCACAATAATAAAAACGCTGCCTGATATACGGTAACACTAAGCAAGACAAAACCAGCCTCTTCAATCCTCTACAGTAAAAAAAAAAGCAGTGTAATTTCTTACACACAGTGTAAGGAAATACTGAGCAAGCTTTTCCCCAACAGTGTACTGTATCCAGTACATATTGCTACAGCCACTTTCTGGAGCTAAAAGTGCCTTTTATAAGCCTTCCTCAGAGAAAGGGCTTCCTTTGGTAGATGTGATTCGGTGACACCATCTCAACTTCCAAGCGCATCATGTCTAGATTGACTCAAGAGCAGGCACCTGCTGCTTCCTTGCTTTTTTAGTTTCAGTCAGGTTTCAGTTCCTGCAGTTCTGGGAGGTGGGGAAGCAGTTGAAAGGGTGGTTTCACTATTCAGTGCTCTAACAGTGCTCCACGAGATCAGTACAAGGTGTAATCTGTACCTTTTATTTTAGAGCCGATTTACTTGGCGTTACAGTCCACCTCTTTCGTACTCTTTGTACCGCAACTCCACGAGGATGTGGTGAACTCCACTTCTGAGCTCAGGCAGAAGTACTTACCTGGCAGAAGTCACTCATGTCCCTCCTGGGAAGCTGTGGCATGAGTAACACCCAGGGTGTCCTACCGACCTGTGTTAAAGTCAACCCTGTCAGAATTGTCTATGTCCTTCCCTTGCTCACAAATCAAGAACATCGTATGCAAAGGTGTTACGCTACCAGCCAGGTAGTGGACAAAGCTGTTGGGTCACCATTAAAATAGGAGGGATGGAATTTATTTGCCTCCAATGTGTAGTGACCCCATGAACACATCATGGGCATTCTCTCTGCCAAAAACTGTAGGGAAACGGCAATTTTACAGCAAACTCTATTTTAAAAATGTGGTTCTTGCATTTTCTTGCTAGAAGTTAAACCTCTATTACGTAGCAAAGTAACTACAAAGGCCTGTGCCAGGAATTTAAAGCATGTCCTCTGGATACCACCCATGTGTAGGCACTTTTCAGTGTACAAAGAGAATGCGGTGTTGCTGTACTTTGTTTATTTTTATAGTAATTTTACTTAAATATCATCCACTAAAAAAACCAAACAAGCCAACAACAACAACAAAAAAAATCAAACCTCAATAAATGCCTAGGAAATCCCCAAATCAAGCAACTCCCCACCTCTTCCAACATGTGCTGCGCTCTCCTGTTCATAGATCCCCAGTGAACCTCAAAAGCATAAAGCAAATGAGACAGTTTTGAAACAGCAGGTAATGCAACACCCATCGGGGCAGGCCAACACCAAGCAACAACCTCCCGACACCACCTCTGCCATGAAGCAAGACAGTCTTAACACTTTTAAAGCTCCAACTATAAAAATTGTTATTTTAATAGCAAGTTAGCAATAAGAGGAAGCTAGAATTGATATAAATAACATCAGAGTATTCCCCATTTGGCAATACTGAAACGAGGGGGTCCCTTGTTCTTATGTTTACTTAGAGGAGTAAGTGTTATGTGCTTTCCACTCTAAAAGACATGAAAATAATAGAACACTATGAACAGGACAACAACATTCAATTTATGTGTGTTCCCAGCAACAAAGAGACATACTTAAAGTTGAATATTTACAGCTCAGAGGATGTTCCCTGTGCAACTTGCAACAAGTCTACCTTATGAGAAATGTTAGGCTTAAATTATTTAATAGCATCTTTACATTAACATTTGCTCACGCGAATGGGAAGACTCAAACATTAGACAAAGCTTCCTGTGATTGCCGTTACAGAGTTATTTCCCCACACGCACCCCTCCTAGAAAACCCCTACATACCAAGAACGTGCAAGATTGTTCACAACGGGACAAAGGAATGACTGAAGACAGGAACAGTGAAAACTGCCTGTTGGCACATCGTGACACGGGTATGGTATTTAGCACTGATGTGTTTCGATTCACCTTCATCAAGTAGGACTGTAATTACTTGTTCTTGAAGCTTAGAGCATGTATGGGAAGCAGAGTTACAGAGAGCAGAGGAAAAAGGAGACCTTCAAGCAAAAGGTATATTAAGCTAGGCTTTAAAAATATTCTTAGCAGCATCGTAAAATAAATAGGAATGAGCTACTGCTAAGGAGCTTGTAAAAAGCTACTCTCAAAACTCTGCTGAGGTGTTTCGTTTATCAACAGCAGAGTCAACAGATGTTGCAAGAAATGCTGCAAATCTAACAAAGGTTCTTGACTGATGTGAGATCGCACGTGGAAAAGTCTGGTGTTGTGCAGGTAGATTCCACACCTCAGTATAAAACTGCATACTTGTTAATAACTTCAGTCTGGACATCAAGTTTTCTTACTAAAAATGTAGTGTAGAAGTGTCTAACTTCTAGTTGCAGGCACTGATATTCATTTTTTTAAAAAAAAGGAGAAAAGAAAGTGTGACCCATGGTTATCAGGATTAAAACTAATCTCCATTACAAACACGGCTGAAATCAAAGCTACAAAAATACGTGTACACTGGCACACACAATATCCAGTGCAGCATCATTCTCCTGCCACTCCACAGTGAGAGACTTGAAAAAGTTAAGTGCAGCATATACAGATGTCAGTAAAAGCAGCCTTGACATAACATTCTGGCCTCACGATCTCTCCTGTGGAGAAGGAAGACCTTTCAGTCTAGTACTGGGAATGGTGATCACACCCCTGGCACATACTGGGAGTAGTGATCACACCCCTGGCACGTACAGGGAGTGGTGATCACACGCCTGGCACTGGGAGTGGTCATCAGACCCTTAGTACTGGGAGTGGAGAATGGACCCACCATCCCTTTCAGGAGAGGTGAAGCCACAAAGCAGGGGCAGACCTTCGTAAAGAAGTTGTTGAATAAAAAAGTCTCTGAAGCACAGGCTGACTATTCTGTCTTAGCTAGATGGACACTTGGCATCAATATCTGCTGCCTAGATGGTCCTTGGAGTAATTATCAGTGAGGTAAAAATATTGCTGCTAATTTACCATTTGGGACTTAGAACTCAGGCTGCAGATGCTGAAAATAACAGTCTTATTTACTCATAGTGGTAAACATTCACATTTAATATTTGATTTAGGATACTGGTGCCCTGCTGTTGCCTTCCCCTGTTAAGATTTTGCTCAGCCATAACAGAAAGATGTCTGCAAGACAACACACACAATTTTCTTTGACCTAGTTTTCACTCAACATTTTCACTGCACCCTTAACTCTTCCCTCTTAACTAAGACTTTCCAGTAACTTTGCAGTGGTAAAATAAACTGTGAGGTTAAGTCTGGGGGGTTTTGTGGCCAACAGAAAAATGCACATGGCAAAGCGTGAAGCAAAAAGTGTCCAAATTCTTCTCTGGAGAAAACAGCTGCTGTTCGAAAGGAAAACAGAAGCCTCTGAGAATAAAGAGACATAAGGCCTTTCACCCTGTAGAGTCTTACAATAGCTTTTCTTTCAGAAGCCTTAAATTTTCTGCACATTTCATCCAAGACCTCTGTGGCCACTTAGCTGTAGCCACTGTGAGAAAGTACAAAATAGAATCATAGAATCATTAGGGATTGGAAGGGACCTCGAAAGATCATTTAGTCCAATCCCCCTGCCACACCAGGATCCCTTACACGAAGTCATAGAGTCAGTCAAGGTTTCACTACATTGTGCTTAAATACAAGTGAATGATCCCATGGGCAATAGTCTTCCTTTGAAATTAGATGGAATCTCTGTATTTGCTAATGTTTTTGTAGACAGAGGTCATACAACCTAACTGCATGTTGATTTATCTTGATGGCATTTTTGTCCATAGGTGAGTTTGGCACCTCCATTCAACACACGTTTCAGTACTTGCAACTCAAAGACCAACTCCCATAGAGATGAATTGTCTAAAGCATGTCCTTGTGTGCAAGGATGTTCTCTTGTGCTGATACTGCCTGTTCTTCTCCCATTAATTATCTGTTGATTCTTAGACAGGAGAAGTTTGAAAGAGGAGAAACATGCACAGCTAGAAGGATCTCTCTGGCAAACGTGGCAAATCATATAGCTTGAGAGGGTATCAAAAGAGTGGTGCTGCCTGAGAACACCGCCTGCACAGTGGAAGAACAGGCTTGTTATAATCTATTCTCCTTTAAATAGTGAACTTCTCTGAGCTTAGAAATAGCCCAGGTTATTATGTGTGGACTGCCCTGAACTTGATGGAAGACTTGGATTTATTTTTTAAAACATTAGTATTTTTTCTAAAGGGACTTTAATAATAAAATTTCGCATTTAAACAATTCTTAAGTCATAATTGTTAGTTCATATAGCTAGAATTCAAAGTTATTTAAATTATCTAACAGAAACAATTCTTCAAAAATAAATTAAACCAAAACCAATAAAAATTAGAAACTAATCCTGAACTAGGGAATGAATGGAAAAAGCTGTGGATATGAAAAACACATCAAACTTACAAGTGACATTACTGGAGTGAGAAAGGGAGACAACTACTGAGAAGAAATAAAGCAACAAACATTGACTCCTTGTGAAAGGCACCTTTCCTTCTAAAGTATCTCAGAAATTAAGTAGGTACTGGGTAAAAGGCAAGGCAAAATGTTTAAGAATCCTGAATAAAAACTACTAACCTCTTCGTTCATGTTCTGCCTACTTTTCTATCTGTGTAAGATGTGCTTTTTTCTCCCAACCTAGGTGCTGGTAAAGTCTCTGAGAAAATAAAAGTCAAACCATGAATGCATTTGCCAGCTGGTCTTTTAAAGGAACCCACTGAAGAAGTGAGATGATACTCTTTTGAAACTTACAAAATATACATGGGAGTCTGGACTCTCAGGGTTGCTACTCCACTTTAACAGTCACTTTTGAGTCCATACTGTAGCTGCAGGAAGCGCTGCTCGCAACCATTGTGATGCACTCCCTCTAGTTTCACTGTCACCTCACATTTCAAGGGCGTTTATTACTATACTTCAGTTTTTAGTTAAGTCTCATGTAAGGATTAAATGGACCCAAAGAAAGATCATCTTCCACTCAGATCAGACTGCTGACCAGAAGGCCAGCCATTGAGTTCTGAGGAACAATGAAACAGCAATGGCCAGAAGTGTTGATCTCAAAAGTTAGCAACACCCAGGTGTTTATTTTTCACTGTGATCAGCCTGGCAGCTAGAGAATAAGACAGCACGAGCTCTTAGCACAGCTCTGTGAGGCTCAGCTATACATACAATTAATCACCTTCACTGAATGCAACACAGCCATGGTTCACTTTTACCTAGGAGCTTTCAGAATAAATACTGCTACAGAATGGCTCACTCAATTATTTTTTGAAGTCTCCTTCTCCACTATACAAAGTTTATTCCTGTCCTTCTGAGTGCAACGACAGCTTACAAATCCTGCACAGCAAGCTTCTTCAGTTGAGTTCACTATCATCATCAAGTATTGGTTTATTTTCCTGAATAAAACACTAACACTGAATATTCAACTATAACTTAAAAGCTGGCCTGGTTAGTTCTGTTAGTAACAATACATTCCCAACTAACAGAAGTGGGTCTGGCATTGCTGGATCTGTCCTACTCTGTCATCCTATTCATCTGAAAGACATTTCCTACTAATGTCTCAACATCCGAACCTACAAAGTCAAATGTTTTCCTTTAGGCCAATTCACACAGTTAAGCCTTTGTCCCTGTTAGTTATGAAAAGTGGGTGTGAAAAACCAAAACATACCTTGAAGCACTGAATTACTACACTGCAATGAAACCAGGAGTAGATTCATGCAAGGTGTTCTTCAGACATCCCAAACACATATGGTAGGTACTAGCTGGTGTACACACATCCTTCCCTAGTATCAATAAACACAATGTAATAAACTAATAAATAACTTAGAAGGCATTCAATGTAGTACGACAATTTATCAACAGCTTCGATCCTTGATTTTCTGTGCTCATCGGCAGTGTTTTCCCACATGGTAGGTTTGCCACATGTTAAATATTTAGTTAAGCTTTTCCACTTATAAATGCTTAGTATATGCCAAAGCTGTACGTGAATTGAAGAGAAAAAGAACAGTAACATAAAATCTGCTAATATTAGTTAAAAAACCCACTGACTTCTGCAAAGTGTAGTATTAATGTTTTAAAAAAAGCTGCTGCATACAAATTCCCACCCCTGTTTCGCAGTTACACAAAACATCTGAACAACTGTCATCCTACTTTGTTTAGCAACGGTTTTTATACTTGGAATCTACCCCTTCAGTCAAGCTAAACTTGGCAAGTTAATGATTTGCTCCTCCTCCTCCTCCTCTAGCTGTTTTACTACACAGAAAACGTGTTTCTGAAGCCAAGTTGTATTAGTTGTTATGGAATGGCCAAGTTAACAGAGATTAGTGGCAAAAGACGATGATCTGACTGTGCAGAAATTGCATGATTAACAGTTTAAGGGATCTTTTCTTCCAAAAGAGCGTACGTTCTTTATAATAGCTAAGTACCTTTGAAGAGGCACCAAAAACAAATAGCCCTTTCAACTGAGCTTTCAAGAAAAATTTAATTTTCAATTCAAAAGGGATCTTGAAATTACTAGACACACATACAACCTTCTCCCACAGATGTGTAAGATACATTCAGTAATTTAAAATAAAGATTCCATATTCTATACCTCCATATATATTATATATTTAATATATAATATATATTTATATTACATTACACAGATACATACACTCTCAGTCAGCAGGATTAAACTGTTTTGGTTTGAAACGTTTGATTTGTGTCATTAATTTTCTATTATTTTGTCGATTCAATGGAATTATGTCTTACCTGAAAATAATTAATTTTAAAAGATCCAAATGGGATCTGTGGATCGATATTAGCACCAATACAGATGGCCATTACTTTAAAATGACTGCAGGGACTGAAATAATATATTTGTTTTATAACTCTCCTCTTACTGCACAGGCATTCCTGCAAAATATTTAAGCAGCAATGCCTGCCAGGTCCATACATCTAACTCTTGTTAAATTTAAATTTTATACAGCTTTCCTTACTGTAATATACAGCATCTCTTTTGTCCTGTTGGATTGTTTCATTTTTCTTGGAGAAAAGTGATAGATAACTATCCAACAGAATTTTTTTGTTTAAATCCCCATTCTCCTTCAATTGTATGGCTCAGTTTCAAGATTTAATTGATAGGCAGCCACTGTCACTATAACCAGTACTCTAAGTCACTGACTGTTGATGCTTAAAACACAAAGTTTTGAGGTTGGCTCGCTGTTTATGGAAACCAAGATACTCAGAGGTCGTGTCTTTTCAGCATGCTCACCACCCACCTGCCACAGAATAACGTCAGTCAATCCCGAAACTACAACTCAATTAGTTACCTACCATTTGGGTAACAAAAGCAACAAACCCAGTCGCAATTTTAAACATTGTAAGAATATTCACCCTGAGAACACAGAGGAAGTGTTTTAAAAAAATTCTGATATGTTTTCTCTTCTTATACTGTTTTCTTCTTTTCTCTTCGTCTCTTTTTGAGTACCTGGGTTTGTATCTAGAATTTAACCTTGCGTTTTCTTTGTCAGTTGACCTGTTCATGCCACAGTCAGGTACTGGTGATAGAAAAGCCCAAAAAGGCTTGTAGAAAAGAGGCAAGCAGCAATCCACCAGGTGAGGAAAGACAGGAGTCCTCGGAACAGCAGAGGAGTGAAAATACTCTTTAGGCTTCCCAAAGCCATTGTTATTTGTACTACAGTTACTTTCATATTTCCATCAGCAGGTGGAGTCTCAGAATAAACTGAATTGGGAAGCAGACTGTTTTCTGTTGGAGTGTTAGAATTCAGTTCCGGGTAGATCCCCCAAGAATAATTACCTGTTAAAAAGAAATGAGTAACAGACTTTTGTAGCATTAAATCCACGTTCTGTTATTTCTACCATTCTATACAGTGACACAAAGATGCAAAAAAAAAAAAGCGCCTTAGTAAATTATGTGTTCATCTGCATGGTCTCTTGCTCAGATTAACAGTACAGCAAGCTGTTATGGTAGGATTCTTCTTACCTTTTGACATCCTAACATCTACATGTGATACAGTTGCCTTGGGACCCCTGTCAGTGCCGAGTGTGATTCATCTTATCAGATGTAGATGTCTACTCCAAAACTGGGATGAATAACAGCCTTAGAAACCCTATCTCTCTTCTCCTTGACATTTTGCAAACAGAATGCCATGAAGCTGTGAAAGACATCCCTCATGAGAAAGAAAGAGAAAAAAAACACCCAACAGAGCGATACTGGATCTCCCAATAATGAAATGAACCTGATATCTTACAATTTACACTCTGAAAGCCTACTAAGGTTGTAAGGTTAAACCAGCAATGCTTCATACAGCCCATTTTGAACACACTTTTAAAACAGAAATAAACAGCTTAATTGGTTGCCTTGCACAGTTTCTCAGAAACAAATCAAGCAAATTAGCAAATAATTGAAAGATGTCAAAAGCAGCTCTGTGTAAAAGCCACATATCAGTATGATTTATACTGCAGGAGACAATGCATTTCTGCATTTTAAGTGTCACACATTTCAGTCTTCTTCAGTAAGCTGGATATACGAAAAACCCTGTGTAGAACAGAAAATGTTTTTGTTGATCCCATTTTGCCTACCTAGTGTTTTCAAAAGCAGAGTTGTGTGAAGGAGCATTACCAATGGTGCAACATACTGCAGTGCAATTACGCAAAGATAATAGAATACCCGAGCCACCTGGGGAAACACAAGAGAGGAATTCATGAGTTCTGGCTGATCAAAGCAAACAAGTCTGCAAAAAACAAGTCTTTTTTTAAAATTCAAAACCTAACTCACTACTTGTGCATTAAATCTGCATTAAAAGTTTTCTAGCGCAACTTGACACATGAGCTATTTTCTTGAGAAGAAAACACTATAATGAACCCTACCTTCAGGGCATTTCAAATTACATGAGACATAATTAAAAGCATCTGTTAAAACAATCTGTCTTACTTTTGCAAAAGGCATGTCATCATTTGAAGATTCCTGTATCAATACCAGAGAATCACAAAACATTAGGGATTGGAAGGGACCTCAAAAGATCATCTAGTCCAATCACCCTGCCAATATACCAGAATCAAAGTTAAATAGGTTTACTTTATAATGTCCACAGTGCTTTACACACTAAATCCCATTTCCAAGTGAAGGACTAGTCAATTCCAAAGCCTCATTAGAAGTAAATGGAAGTTTAATATGACAGACTTTTCAAAAGTGAAGCATTTTTAGTATTTCCAACTGTGAAGAAATTTAAAAACAATGACAAGATAATTTTTCATTAGTAGTTGATCAATGACAGCATTTAAATGGTCTTTATCCCGTGGACACTTTACGGTTCACTGAGATCCAGACACATCCTTCTCCCTGCTCCCAATCTTGACCTAAAAAAAACTAGACCAACCACAGAAGGGGAAAGTCATAAAATCAATAGCAAAGAAGCAATAAAACAGAGCTAACTGGATTTCAGAGAAGATCAGAATACAGGGTGGCATAAAAGATGAAGGCTGACATAACATTTTTGGAAATACCTCTGAAACCTCAAAGGGCTTCACAATGAGTAAGCGTCAAAAAACTAACATAAGAAGAAAAACTAGTAAGATGCTGTCAGAAGAACACTGACGGATTATGATAAAACGGAACAAATTAAAAGCGCTGATCACTGTAAGGTAACAGAGAAGTAAGACTTTATTGGAAAAAGCCCCAGAAGATAAAGTAGACAAGGCCAGCTAAAACAAGTTAAAACAGGACTTTGTTTAGTCACTATGGCCTTCTCAAACAGAAAATAATTAATAAAGATATTGATAATATCAATAAAGATATTGAATAAAAAGATTTAAGAAATATTACATAGACAACACATGATTGTTTTATAGACAGGACAAGTGTTTGATCCTTCTGTCAAAATTCAACCCCTTTTTTCCTAACAACTCTCCTTCTGTTGTAGTTATAGATCACCACTCACCTTGGGCACTCCCCAAGACTGCCTCATGTTTGTGAGAAACTGATGATATTTGCATGAGGGAGCTGGGTCTCTTGAGCTTGGAGGAGACTGAGGGGTGACCTCATCAATGTCTATAAATATTTGAGGGGTGGGTGTCGGGAGGATGGAGCCAGGCTCTTCTCAATATCATCTAGTGATAGGACGAGGGGCAATGGTTGTAAGCTGGATCATAGGAGGTTCCACACCAACCTGAGAAAGAACTTCTTTCTAGTGAGGGTGACGGAGCACTTGAACAGGTTGCACAGGGTGGTTGTGGAGTCTCCTTCACTGGAGATGTTCAAGGCCCGGCAGGATGTGTTGCTGCGTGACTTGGTGTAGGTGATCCTGCTGTGGCGGATGGAGTGGACTAGATGATCTTTTGAGGTCCCTTCCAATCCGTAATGATTCTATGATTCTATGATTGTATGTATTTGTACAGCACAACTCACAAAGGGATCACAGAATCAGAGAACACTAGGGATTGGAAGGGACCTCAAAAGATCATCTAGTCCACTCCATCCGCCACAGCAGGATCACCTACATCAAGTCTTATACAACAACTAAACAAATTTAGGCCATCTGCACAATATGGGTTACACATCTCTGTATATTCTGGCTTGAAGAATTTCTGTAACGGTGCTATTTTCATAGGAGATACCATTTTGGAAGCTTCGTTTGGATTTTACCTCTGGTGCTACAGAAGAAAAACTGGAAAAAATCCATTTGTGCAGACAGAACACTTCAATGATGCTTCAGTGCTACCATACCTACCATTTTCTGTAAATCAACCATACTTATTCTGCCAGCTTCCTTTTTCATCTGATCCACACTTTTCTGGGCTAAATTCAGGTAGGCTTGTAAATGGTGACGCATCATAGCCAACCGCAAAGCACATAACAGGATTATAATCCACAACCTCACGGTATCAAATGTATCTTCTGACATTCTGTAGATTAAAAAAATAAATAAGAATGCTGTTTTCCACAGGTCACCAAGTTACCTGTACCATGTTCAAAGAAGTCTTGAAGCAAACTGTGAAAAACATTGCACAATCTAGTTACAAACTTCACAAGCAAGTATTATTCACTTATGCCCTCCACCTCTCTACCACTACTTCTCAGCAGCCCTGTCACAGTGTCAGATCCAAATCAGCATCCATTTGTCCGTAAACAAGTACAGCTCTTAAATGCTTCCATTCTGAGTAGTGAAGATGGGACACTAAGCAGCAAGTTCATTCAGATAATTACAGCTTTGAGACACACACAGTTCTAGACAGCAAGTGTGCACTTCAGTTGCCCTCTCATTTTAAGATAAATAGTGGAACAAAATGGAAGCATAAAGTAGGTTTATTTGCAATGTTGCATGCAACTGGTCAGAGAATCTTAGCCCTAGAAAGCCACAGGAGTGTCAGTCAATCTGTTTTCAGTCTAAATACTACTCTGAATTACCTAAACTAATAGTGCAATGACCCCTATGCTACTCGTACAGTCTTTACTTCAGATAAAAATCTGTCCCTTTTTTACATTCTAAACTTTTTAGCTATCAATTCCGCATGCAGTGCATCTACACTTAAGTCTTTGGGCAAATTGCTCAGGCCAGTTCTAACACCAATGTATCTCAAACATCTTCACAGAAATCGCTCCTCCTACACTACTACACAAAGTTCCAGAAGGTGGCAGTGAGATGATATTCCACCCCTAGGAAGAGCACTGCCAAGGAGATGCCACAAGATAGCAGCTTTTTGGGAAGTATCGCCTTTACATTCAACATTCTATTACTTCAGGGCTCAGTTGTGACTTCCACAATACCCATACCAGCAGATGGAATTAAATTCTACGTCTTTCATGTTTCTTTCACAGAGTACTACTCAAGACTTATGCTATTGTTCTCCATACTCCAGAAAGAATTTTTAAAGGGAATCTTACAAAGGGATGCTCTCTTTGCCCAAAGGTGGGTTCATAATGTAGTCCTTAGTGATTGGTTTTACCCACAGTAGAACCATAAATAAAGGTGCCAAGAAGTTTATATGTAGCAATGTTCTGAAAGAAGAAAACAAAAAAAAAAGGGGGGGGGGAAGTTATTAAATACAAACAATTACCATACTTTTGAAACTGGGATTACAGACTCAAAAAGAGAATTGGAATTTTCAAATAGTTGGAAGAAAGGTAAATAAGAAAATTGCTTCCCTGTTTTGTACGTATGAGCTAAGCTTTAACAAAACAGTAATATTACATACTCTGATATCACACTGGTTTTGGCTTTTAAAAACTTCCCTCAGAATATCTCAAAACCTGATTTATTCCAAACCATCTAACCAAAGGAACTACCTGCACTATGCCATACTACAGTAAAAAGCAGCTGTTGAACATCTCCATATGATGGCGTGACACCAAACCACACAGTTTCAATCTAGAGAGTCAGCATCTCAGATAATTATAGGAAATATGCTGCTGTATTACTCTGGGGTTCTTTTGCTTTATCAAAAATTTAATCAGATTCATTTACATTATCTATAGAGACCAGGGGACACAGTTTTCAGGTCAGATTTCCCAGTTTAATGACTAATATTGTTTAAGAATCATGACCAAGGGCAACTTGGCGCCTACACTGAACTAAAGACACAAAGATATGATCTTTAAATCCCCCATGCCTCCCAAAACCAGCAAAAATCAGACAAAGACAGCACAGCCAATCTAAACTGCATAGTTATCATGTGAGTATTACTCTTGAAATCTCTGAGTACAAAAGAGACATCAGAACTTAAACAAAGGTAGTTTTAGTTTTTTTTCAAGTTTTCCCTGAAGTTATGTTTCTCCTTCACTTCTGAACCACACATCACAAAAAAAACCTGCCTGGTTACGTTCCTATGCGATTGGATCTAGGGGATCCTGCTGTGGTGGGAGGATTGGACTAGATGATCTTTTGAGGCCACTTCCAATCCCTAATGTTCTGTGGTTCTGTGGTTCATTTTTCATTACTAAAATGAAACAAAAGCAGCTGAAGTCTTCAGTAGACCTGTGGGTTTTACTAGAGGTATGCTTTCTCACTAAAATAATCGGCCGGTCTGTACTCCCATCTCCTTCACTACAGGAAAAAATGAGCCAGTCAAAAGTTAAAGGGCAGAAGATCGAACTGATTTCAAACTATTCTAAAGCCATTACAATGTCCGCATGATTCAGAAGATGTCATCATACACATTTAAGTCACTGGTTTCAGATGAAGAAATAAGCTCTGCTGGTTATTCACTGTTGGCAGGGAACACAACAGCATCAAAGAATAGTCTGTGGTATTTAGGTAACTTCTGAAAGCATTTTATCTGAGCTCCTACTTATTTAAGATACCCTAGCAGCGGGCTGGAAAGTGCCAAAGGGTGGCATGAATCCCCTTCTGAATGCAGGGAGAAAGGCTGAAAGACTCTTGGAGCAGTCTCTGGAAAATGAAGGAATTTGTATTTAAATAGTACTATTTGATTAAGAAAAATATAAAATATATTCAGGGAATTATA